>QLPN01002643.1:5012-21712 GCA_003314395.1 Albatrellus ellisii | reverse complement strand
CTTTCTTGTATGGCCATCGGAGATCAAGCGCATCAGTAACCGCTATGTCTGCTATTAACGTGCATGATGCACAATGTGTCTTGGAACATGACTCAAGACGTACTGGACCCAACTTGAACGTTTGCGCGAATCGAGCACACGTGTCACATTCCGTTGAACAGTCACAACCCGCTCACCATGAACATTACTCTTCCCCAGCACGCGCTCCACATCCACTCTTTCTTTCCGACTCAAGGGCCTCAGATATCTGACACGAGACAGCAAGAAGCATCGCGGTGAACGTGGGGAGTTTCATCAGCATGAATAACTTTTTTCTCAGGCGAGAAAGATGGGTGATATCAGATGGCTCACAAGTGGCTCACAAGGTACACAGGTATCTCCCCGTTGACATGAGCTCTGTGTTCAGGAGATAGCGGCAGGGAGTTTTGGTTCGTGTTTAGGCACCATACACGACAAAGACGTCTGGCTACACTGCAGAGAAACGGGCAGACGTTGTACGCTTGCCAAGAAGTCCATAGTCAACTCCGAGTCGCGTGACTTTCTCAGTTCGAAATGCAGTCTGAGCGCAATTTTTTTCCGCACTATTTCTCGATGCTAAACACATCTAGATGCCAACCCCTGGCAACATTAGGTAGAATCCTGATCATGGACTACTTTGGCAGTCAAGCATTTCCTCAGTTCTGAACATCATCGTGGTTTGATCTTGTCGCAGCCAGCGCAGTTCGATACAAACCCGCCAAAGGCCGATTGTTATTCAATATAGTTAGTATCAACATACCTAACCAAATATTGTATCCTCTATGTGGTTGACATTGACAGCTTACACAGCGTCTTCGCCCACATAGTAGCACATTGTCTGCTCATAGTACAGTACAGAGCCGTCACGGAGTCCTTCTGCCCATCTCATAAATGCCCTGCCACATGTTAGTGGACAGGTCTAGTGCATCATCTCGCTCTTCATACTCATCGTTCCTGCTACATGCTTTCTCATCTTAGGCTAGTCCTACTTTGTGACCATATTCGTGCCAGATGATGTGCTTCCTCATAGAGCTTTAACACACCTGGATGTAACCCTGCAGCTTACTCACTACTACACCTGCCTGACACCTATCTGATCCACCCCCTACATATGTCAGAGTTATCTATGTCAGAGTATCACATGTTTCCAGACCTTGTCACATTACCATATCTCCTGCTGCCTGCCTCATGCATTCCATATCTCATTGAGCAGTACTTAAGGCCACAAAATGACCCCAGAACTTAGGATCATTTCCTGCCTTTGTCTCTCCTGTTTCTCCATCTGTGTCTTCTATGTCCATTGTTGAGATACAGTCAGTTGTCCAGTTCAATTGCCTTCACCTGATCTCACCTCCTTCGAGTGTTCCATGTGCAACCATGTTTCCACTTTTTTTAAACTTTGACCTCTGGACTGTTCAAACTGCAGCTATGTTCCTGCTGCATTGTCTCACCACATATACCCATCTCCAACCTTCCTGTTACACCTGACATCATTGCCTCATCAGCTCTTATCACCACAGGACCAGATCTTACATCATCCTCTCCCACATCTGCAGTGCTGATCTTATCACATTGCCATCATCTACATCATCTGTGAGGCTGATGCTATGTCGAAGCTGAACAAATGAAGAAAGACTAAAACAAAGGACAATCACGCTTTGACTAGCGGATATCCCAGATATATTAGTGTATAGTAGAAGAGTAGAGAGAAGAGTACTGTACCTAGCAGATATCCCAGATGATCAGAACTGAGGAATAAACCACTAGGAGTCTTATGTATATATAGTACCCCAGAGTGTGCACAGACCATGCAGTACAGTATAGGGCCAGAGGACGAGAAAGTAAAGTAATGATGTCATATCTAATAATAGAGGGGACACATCAGTGCTGACTGAGGCTCTGCAGCAGCTGTGGGAGTGATTGGTGATATTCCGCAGCAGGTGTGAGAAGGGAGTCATAACTAAAGATAGAATGGGCTGATCGGAGATCGGATGACATACACATCATTGGCCAATAAAGATGAAGAGAAAGAGTATGTGACCATGGGAATCGCTTCAATAGATCAAGAGCAATTATAAGATCTATGATGATAGAGACATAAGAAAATAGAGAAGAATGAAGAGAAAATAGGGAAAATAATAGCGGCCTGACATCATCCTCTTTATCATCATCATCAACTGCACCCCTCCCATTGTCTATTACAAGGCACTTGCTTTGGCACCTTGTACTGGTTTTCTTTTTCTCTTTTTCTTTTTATATATATCTTACTTACTATAACTGTAGTATTAACTATGGCTTGAGCATAGCTCATACTTATAGTAAGGACTCTATCTCATTCTTTATAGTACTACAGTATTTACATACTGAGTTGTGAGTTTTACTCCAAGCACTATAAAGACTTATCATTTCCTTTTTTTATCTTTATTTATATATTATAACATTTACATGCTAAGGACTATTACTATACAATTAGCAAGGACTCAACTTTCTCATCTTTATTTGTCTTTGTTTATCTCTTGTTTCACTCACACTTGTGGCTACTTTACAACTAGCTTACTATGGACACACATCTTAGGTCATGTGACTTCATTGATTGCTGTGCAATCATCATTGATCCATGAACCTTATTTACTTGTACTATCTTTAGGACTCTGGTTTTGTATAAGTAGTTGAAAGACTGGTGGTCTTAAACCCCAGTCTTGTCAACTTTGCAATCTAGGGATTCTCCTATACTGTGCTTGACCTAAGCTTGCTACAATCTCACTTTACTCCTTAAAGAACTAAGTCTAAGACCTCTAAGTCACACTAAGCATCACTAAGACATCCTAAACTCATCACCCTGGATCCTTGTTTAGTCATTGGTGGTATCATCCTCATCACTATCTCATTGATCCCACTCTTCATTGTCATCAGGAATGTTTACTATGCTTATCAAGTGCATACTGACTACCTTGTTACCAGGGGTATAGTTATTGCAAACCTTCCCTAAGACCATCCAATAGGCTGCTCTTAGCATTGTCCCACTATTTATCAGACTTGGACACCAATTCTGAACCTATGCCACCATGTGTGGAACAGGCTTGTTTCGAGCAAACTTCACTCTCAAAGCCACCAATCCTCACTGCAGGACAACTCTCACCTGAAGTCTTGCATCTCTGGATCTGGGGATGCCACACTTATTCCAACTTCAAGGCAGTTGATGAAGCTGACCAAGTGTGCATGGTATCTTTCAGTTTTCAGGACCCTCATATCACCAATTGGCTCATCACCAACAGTACCATCATCAGATTACTCACCTTTGACACATTTGTGACAGAACTATGGGAATGCTGGCTTGAGCCCAGCTGGGAACTCTGCCTCAGGAACCAACTCCTTGCCACCAAACAGGGAGAAACCCCCTTTTGGGACTGGCAGGTCTCCTTAAGTGGCATCAACTCCCTTCTCAGAGATACTCCATCACACTTTGATGATGCCACTTTCCATCATCAACTTACTGCAAATCTTAATTCCACAGTTGCATCTGACATCCAACACAAAGAATTTGCCAATGACATTCTCCTCCAAACTTGGCTCATGAAGATCAATCATGTGGACAGATGCCATCTCCATGACAATGAGAAAAGAACTGAAGAATTGGCCCAACTTATGGCCAGCTCACAGGCTAAGTCCTCTTCCTACCCCTGTGCTGCTACTACCTTGTCTGTGTTGACATCTGTTCCATCATTATGCATGATCCCTAAACTCACAACCCAAGAGTGCAAACTTTCGATGAAATATGAAGGCTGTTTCAAATGCTGTGCTTTCTATGCAGGCCATTGCTCCACAGCATGCCCAAATGACTACCCTGCAGTTGACCATTATCAGTCCCTTACTGAGAAGATGGCACTTGCCACTGCCAAACCACAACCTCATGGCATTGTTGCTGCCATTCTCCCCAATCTCTCTACTACTGGAGTGATCAATCCTGGGTTGGACAACTCTGATGCAAGCAGTGATGTGTGTGTCCCTCCATGTTCTCTTTCTTCTCTCCCTCCTTTTTGCACCAATCCCCTGCTGTGGCACTGCCAGCCTGTCACTTCCCAACAAATGATGGCACTCATTGATGATGGGCCCCAGTATATCTTAATCTGCAAATCACTTGTCACTACCACAGATCTCTGCCTTTGCCAGTTGCCCAACCCTGTTTCTCTCAGCTCTGCATTTGTGATCGCACAGGCTATGGCAGACAACATACAAGATTGATATTGTTAACAAGCATATTAGCATTGCTGCAGCAGTGATAAGCGGTTGTGGGCAACAGTAGGTTGTCACAAGTGAAGAGATGGAGCTGCAGGATATGTGAGAAATGACATATAAGGCATAGGTGGTGGGAGTACTCACTCAGTGTCAGAAGACGACAACTGAGGAGATGTGGTGTGAGGGGTTATCTTATATAGTGAGTGGGAGTAAGGTTGGGACAGAGAAATTATCCTGAAGAACAAGGATGACCATGTATGTGAGGAATGTGCATCATCCAGAGTGTAAGTGGAGTGGGAGTGGGGAAGAGTCCTGAAGGGTGGTGGTGATGTAAGGAGTATGTAAAGTTGAAGTAGAGGAAATGCCGAACGAAATTATAGATAACATACAAGCATATTTCAACAATTTGTGCCTGCAGACACTGTCTCATCTTTTTCTTCTCCACTTGCTGCACCTCCTGTTTCTGCCACCCATTGGGTGAAGCTTATATTATCATCCCTCAATTTCTCATATAAGTCTCATGTTGTCTGTGCACTTGTCACACCAGATGCCTTGTGTATGCCTATTGTCCTTGGAGGACCTTTCTTGTCCCACAATCACATTGTTGTGGACCACCACATGTGTACATACACCCCCAAAGGCACTAACCTTGATCTCCTCAATACTGAGAGACACTGCCATGATGACACCATGACACCACCACCACTCATAGATCATTGTCCTGTGGTTCTTGAGGAACTAGAGGACTGATTGATTGTGCACTGTGCATGCATAGAATGCTCATTTGAGTCCATTTGCACTGACTTTTCTGCAGCCATCCAATCTTGCATTTCTGCCTTGACCAACACTGATGAAACTGCTACACATGCTGACCAACTCAAAGAACTAGACCACCACATGAAGGCTGAGTTTGCTGACCTTTTCCCTACCTGATGGCCTTATGTTGATGAACTCCTGACTGACATTTATCACCACATCATGTTGAAAGATGCCACCACCACTATCAAAATGTGGCAATACTCCTGCCCCCGGAAATACAAAGAGGCCTGGTGCATTTTGATAGATGAACACCTGCAAGCCAGGTGCATCTGCCCACCATCAAGCTCCCATTGCTCCCCAGCTTTTATCATTCCTAAATCTGACCCCACCACTCTTCCTTGCTGGGTCAATGACTACCATCAGCTCAACTCCAACACTGTCCCTGACAATTTCCCCCTTCCCTGCATTGACAACATCCTTGCTGCCTGTGCAAAAGGCAAAATTTGGGGCAAAATTGACATGATAAACTCCTTTTTTCAGACCCAGGTCCACCCCAACAACATTCACCTTACTGCTGTCATGACACCTTTTGGGTTTTATGAATGGCACATCATGCCCATGGGTGACTGCAATGCACCCACCACTCACCAATGGCACATGACTGCTGCACTCCACCCACTTCTCAGGCTCATCTGCTATGTCTACCTTGATGACATTATCATCTGGTTGAGCTCTGTTGCTGGACATGCCAAGAATGTGTTCACGCAGGTTATGGCAGGCAACTAAAGTGATAATAATCATGTATTGCAAGTGAGAAACAAGGAGCAGCATGGCTGCAGTGGTAAGAAGTATGGTGGGCTGCAGTGGCAAGAAGTATGGTGGGCAACAGTAGGTTGCCACAAGGTGAGGAGAGTGAGAGCTGCAAGGTATTGTAAGACAAAGTAGGGGCAAGGTAAGTGGAGTACTCACTCAGTTGTCTGAAGACAACGACTGAGGGGATATGTGGTGAAGTATGCAACATATATAGTAAAGGTGAGTAAGGTTAAAGTGGAGATGCAATCTTTAAGTACAAAGATGCCCATAGGTAGGTGTGAATAGAAGTGGAAGTGTTGTAATTGTGTAAGTAATGTGTCAGTGGTATGTAAATATGTGTAAGAAGTGTGATGAAGTATAATGGAGGGAATGCCGAATGAAAATGTAAGTAAGAGATGCAGTAATTGATGTACAAGGAGAATTCAACAGAATGTTCACACTGTCCTACAAGCTCTGTGTGATGCTCACCTTTACTGTTCCCCCAAGAAAACTTCCCTATTCTGTGAAGATATCCAATTCTTAGGACATACAATTTCCACTCACAGAATTGAAGTGGACAGTGCCAAGGTTGACCACATCCTCTCCTGGCTGACTCCAAGAAATGCCACTGACATCCATGCTTTCCTTGGCCTCATGTGTTACATAGCCACCTTTTTACCCCAACTCACCAAACACACCTGTCTGCTCACACCTCTCACCACTAAATATGCCAAATTACAGTTTCCCCTGTGGTCACCTACATACCACACTGCTTTTGATGGCATCAAACAACTCATTGTTGGCCATGATTGCCTCATGACCATTGACCATGACACCCCCAGCAACAACCACATATATGTCACTTGTGATGCCTGTTGAAGTCTAGTGTGTATGCACACATATATCATCCTTCAGCTTCACCTCCCATCCCCACACACACGTACCATTGACATAGGACATATGTACAATCACATACTTCTATCCCTTGGACTATTCTACCACCAAGGGCACTCACACCCCACTCTTCACTCCAGGACAACACACATCCCTTCCACTTATAGTAGCTGTTGTGCTACATATGTACATCTCCGCCACAACTCTATCAACACACACTATATAAGATGATACCCCTCTATATGATCTCCTCAGACGTCTTACAACACTGTCTGAGTGAGTACCCCACTATCTTCATCCTATACCTCTTCTCACCCTACCTGCAGCTCTCCATACTATCACGTCATGGTACCTATTGTACCCATGACTACTCTTACTGCTGCAGGTTTGTTACTCACACATCAGACGTCTTACAACACTGTCTGACTCTCCATACTATCGCATCATGGTACCTATTGTACCCATGACTACTCTTACCACTGCAGATATGCTATCTACTCTCGCCCCTTTAGGGAACACGCTGCTAAACATCATAACAATCACATTGATTCTTGTTGTCTGCCATGACCTGCACAAACAATGCCAGTGAATGGCACAGCAGTGCCATCCTCTCCTGGGGACTGACTTGGGAAACTTCCCACCCTGTCACTTTTGACTCCACTCCACTCACTGGCACTGAACTCAACTACCCTGTTCATGAAAAAGAACTCCTTGCCATTGTTTGTGCACTAAAGAAGTGGCATGTTGACCTGCTTGGCTCCCATTTCATTGTCTGCACTAACCATTGCACTTTGGAGCAATTTTTCTCCCAATGTGACCTCTCCTACTGCCAGAGCTGCTGGCAAGAAAATTTCTCCCAATATGATTTTGACATCCTCTACCTCACAGGGCCTGAAAACACAGTCACAGGTGCACTCTCCTGCCTCCCTTCTGATCCAGCTCCACACAGCTCCTCCATCATTGCCACAGTCACCCTTGCCCTCTCTCACCATGAGCCCCCACTTGTGTCCATTGCCACCCTTCTTCATATCTCCTCTGACCTCTCCCTCCTACACTGCATCCATGCAGGTTACCCTGCACATGTTTTCTGCATGTGCCTCCTCCACAATCTTGCTAGCATGCCTTCAGCCATCTGCCAAGATGGCCTCCTCTACCTTGATGGCTGCCTTGTCATTCCTCATGTCAAAAACCTCTGCCAAGACCTTTTTGCACTCACCCACAACACCCTTGGCCATTTTGGCTTTGACAAGTCATACACCACCTTACATTTGGGCTACTACTGGCTGAACATGCACAACAACCTTGAGCATGGCTACGTTCTGTCATGCTCTGCTCACCAATGTAACAAATCACTAACTTCGAAGCCTGCAGATCCCCTACACCCTCCCCCTGTCCCTGACCAGTGTGGTGACAGCATCACCATCGATTTTATTGGCCCCCTGCCCAATGACTCTGGGTTTAATGCTATTGTCACCTTGACCACTCAGGTGCTGACATTCGCATCCTCCCCACCCACACAGATATTTCTGCTGAATGATTTGTGTGCCTTTTCTTCAACCATTGGCTTTGCGAAAACAGGCTTTCACATGAAATCATATCCAATCACAACAAAATTTTCATCTCCCATTTCTGGCATGCATTGCATACCCTCATTGAAGTCAAACTCCACATGTCTTTGGCTTTCCACCCTCAAACTGATGGCACCAGTGAACAAATGAACTGTACAGTCATCCAATGTTTATGATACCACATGGACCACATGCAATGTGGCTGGGTGCATGCCTTACCCTTCATCCATTTTGATGTTATGTCTGCTGTAAATGCATCCACAGGCTACACACCTTTCCATCTCCACCTCAGCCATGAACCTTGGCTAATCCCTGCCCTCCTCCCAACCACCATGAACTCACCACCTTCCCCACCCACTGCCTTCTTACAACAACTTGAACTCAACCTTGCTCACACATGTGACAACCTCCTTGCCACTAAACTTGCCCAAGCCAAAT
The DNA here is from genome assembly GCA_003314395.1 of Albatrellus ellisii. Lineage (NCBI taxonomy): Eukaryota > Fungi > Basidiomycota > Agaricomycetes > Russulales > Albatrellaceae > Albatrellus > Albatrellus ellisii. The sequence goes on along the minus strand of QLPN01002643.1, from coordinate 13,007 downwards.
TTGTAAATGGTTCATGCAGTCTGGAACCTCACTTTCAGGTTGGTAACCATGTCCTCCTGTCCACTCACCACCACCACAAATACCAGGTGCAGGACACCTCCTGCATCACTAAGTTCATGCCATGCTATGACAGCCCCTACACTGTCCTCATCACACACCCTGAGACAAGTTCCTACACCCTTGATATCCCTCCTCACACTAATATCTTCCCTACATTTCATTCTAGCCAATTATGTCTGTTTGTACATGCTACTTCTGCCTCCAACACTGCTAACACACTCCTGTGCCCCAAGTTCAATGCTGTGGGGAAGCACAAGATTGACACTATTGTTGATGAACACTGTCATGGCTATGGCCACCAATATCTTGTCTGATGGAAAGGCTGGGGTGATGAAAACCTCCATTGGCTTCCTGGTCATGACCTCACTGGCATGGCCATCCTACATGCCTGGACCTCTCACAACCTTGTGCCCTCTGCCTAATTCCCTTGCTGCCTTTCATTTATTTTTATTTTTATTTCTATTCATCCCCCTGTCTCTTTTTCATACTAGGGAGGAGTGTAACCCTGCAGCTTACTCACTACTACACCTGCCTGACACCTATCCAATCCACCCCCTACATATGTCAGAGTTATCTACATCAGAGTATCACATGTTTCCAGACCTTGTCACATTACCATATCTCCCACCACCCACCTCATGCATTCCATATCTCATCAAGCAGTACTTGAGGCCACAAAATGACCCCAGAACTTAGGATCATTTCCCACCTTTGATTCTCCTGTTTCTCCATCTGTGTCTTCTATGTCCATCATCTTCCATCATTGAGATACAGTCAGTTGTCCAGTTTAGTTGGCTTTGCCTTATCTTGCCTCCTTTGAGTGTTCTGCATGCAACCATGTTTCCACTGGATCAGATATCCTGGCCATCAATATTGTCACCTGCTCTGACAAGCAATGACATCTGAGCATGCATCTTACAGCTACAATGGATATATTTGAGGCATTGTCACTGCCAGTACCAGTACTGGACACCATGATTCTTCCATCTTGTGGTGAATGGTTTCCCTTGCCCTACTATGAAGCACATTAATTTAGCCATGCAGCACTGCCTAGTCATCCTGATGGTTGTCACAGATGCAACACAGTAAGCATCTCCAGTCTTGCTTCTTGTGCAATGGCTCCATGCCCAACATATTTCATGGCTCATGCTTGCATTGCATCAGTCTGGATGCATCAACCATGATGACTCCCAGCCCATATGCATGGGCTGCACAGCAGGGAAGTAGAGTAGAAAGAATGTGATGGAGACAGAGGTGTGGTAGCAGTATGATCTGTATTTTTGATCTTTGCTGTAGTGAACCTCCCAGGACTTGGTTTTGTCACTGAATAATGAATGAATTGATATGTGCTGCAGTATGGTGATGGCAGAAACTACAACCACAACCACAACAATTGCTGAGGGGTGGAAGTCATAAGATCTTCTAGACACCAAAGTAGTAGAAGTTAGTAGTTAAGTGCAATAAATGTGATATTGCAATGTGATGGGGCAACAAAAAGGGAGATATAACATGGATGCAACACAATAATTGTGACAATGACCATGTAGTAGTAGACACAATGCAATAGAGAACATGATACAATGCAATGGAGAACACAATGTAATAGAGAATGCAATGCAATGCAATGGAGAATGCAACACAATAATAAATGTGGCTTACAGGGCACATGTACTTTCTTGATTGTGAGATATGCAGAGGGAGAAGTGGAATGTGCTTTTTGCAATGAAACTTGGATGGGAGAGGGGAGACAAATCATGGGTAAGGGGAATCTACTCATTCTGACTGACAATGCACCATCTAAATACAGGTCTAGCTCCAAGGCTGGAGCACAACAAAACAAAACAGAAAATTTACAATGTAGGGTCGATCATAGGGATATTTGAAATGTGGTGAAGCCAAATGCTGACTGCACAACTTGTGACTCCATGGACCGCATCTCAGCCTATATGTCTTATCAGTCCTGCTCCTCATCAGCCAAACCCAGTCCTATAGTCCAACACCTAAGCAAATGCATGATTGATGTAACTGCAGGTGATTGTTGTGTGCAGCATGTTAATGTTGCTGTGTTCACCTGATGTTGCTAATGGTCATTTTCCAGCATCACATGCATGTGATGCTCATCAGTGTTATCATTACCTACCAGATAACAAGCCTCCTGTGGAACAATGTCTTCAGGAAGTGTGGTACCTGTTACAAGGCACTTGCTTTGGCACCTTGTAACATGTTTTGTTTTTTCTTTTTCTTTTTCTTTTTTTTCTTTTATCTTACTTACTAGTAAAGTGTAGTATTATTACTACAAGTGTGAGCTTAGCTCCACTTTACTTAGTAAGGACTTATCATTTTTCTTTCTCTTTTATAGTACTTAAGTATTTACATACTTAAGTGTGAGCTTAGCTCCAGGTACTATACTAGACTAATCTTTTTCCTTTTTATCTTTCTTTATTTATTATAACATCTACTTGCTAAGGACTACTACTATACAATTAGCAAGGACTCCCTTCTCTTCATCGTTATTTACCTTTGTTTATCTCGTGTTCATTTCACGTTTGTGGCTGAGCCACTTACATCACACGGACACATACTTACTGCACATTACTGTGCATTACTGCACAACTTTACTATACTTAGATCTCCAGTTTTGTATAAATAGTTGACAGACTGGCAGTCTTAAACCCCAGTCTTGTCAACTTCACAATCTAGGGATTCTCCCATACTGTGCTTGATCTAAACTCGCCATCATCTTGATTCACTCTCTAAGGACTAAAGTCTAAGAACTCTAAGAGTCACTAAATGTCACTAAAACTTCTTACACTCGTCACTCTGGATCCTTGTATCATTATTGGCGGAATTATCCTCATAACTATATCATTGATCCCACTATTCATCGTCATCCGGAACTTCTATTACGTTCATCAAGCTCATATCCAAACCTTGGTTACCAGGAGTAACATTATAGACCTTCCCTAAGACCATCCAATAGGCCGCTCTTAGCACTTTGACAAGACTCCACACTCCTCCTAACAATCACACGTGCTTCTAGGAAGCACGTACCCTCGCCACAGATTCAAATCTCCACAGAGATTATCATCAACAACTTCTTCCTGCCAATGCTATCTCCTTAGACGTAACCAACCATTTGTGGCCTGATTACCTCCAATATGACAGCACCAACAAACTCTTTTACGTCAATAACCAACTCGTTTACTTCACTCGTACCAACCCGGAACCCCAAACAGCATACCATAACGGGAACCTAATTATCACCAATACATCACTTCTATCAGCAAATATCCACTGAGAAATCTCACTAGATACTGACATTTGTCAACAACATAGACAACTACTCGGAAACCACATTCCCATCTCACTCGAACAATATACCAACAAGGAAGACAAGTTTACATTCTATGACAAACACAACCAGTGGATCTACGAAGCCTTCAACAACCCAGACGAAAACAAAGTTATCGTTTGCTGGGATACCAAGAACCCATCGGACTACGATTACATCGAAGTATATCCCAAACGAGTATCTTCATTACCCACGATCCCCGAATACCAACAGAGCCTTATCCCAAGATCAAGGCCAGAATCTCACACAAGAACTCCATCAGGACCCTCAGAACCAAGAACGCCCATCAACGTTTTGGAACAACTTCCTCAAGTGGAAATGTTCTTTACTCCTCAAGCGACAACTTCAGGAGACGAAACCATTACCTGTCCACCCCTTTCATTCAACCAAGACTCACCTCCAGAATTACGACTTCAGACCCAATTAATCCGATGCCAACAACAAATTACCCGAACCCAAAGAGAATTCAACAACCTATACCAAGAATGGCTAACATGTCATCCACTTCCTCCAAGGAACCACAACTCAATAAGCCATCCGAATTTTCTGGAACTGAATCCACTGCCAAGGACTTTATTCGAAAGATTAAACTCCATTTCTTTACCAAGAATTTTAAAGACGATACGGATAAAATCGCCTTTGCATTATCTTTCTGTAAAGAAGGAATGGTTGCTGGAACATGGGCTGGACAAATCATTGATCAGCTCACTGCTTCCTCTTCAACACTCACATGGAAGCAGTTTGAGGACCAATTTGGAAAGAAGTTCTACCCAAGCAACGAAGGGGAGTTATCACACAACAACCTGGATAGGTTAGTCCAGGGAAGAGGCACAGCTTCTGAATATGTCACCGTATTCAATTCCATTGCCAACACCATTGGTTATAATGACATAACCAACATTGAGAAATTCAAGAATGGTCTTAGGAAAGACATCAAGGATACCATCATGACAACCAGGGACGTATTACCGACTACCTTACAAGAATGGCAAAACCTCGCCATAAGGTTAGATCAGAACAGATCCAATAACGACTTCCAAAACAGTATTCGATCTGGACAAGGTGGACAATTCCTATACCCCGATGATCTACTCAAAGGGGATATTGAATCCCGTTCACGGAAATTAAACCCTCGCTCTATTCATGCAATAGAAGACTTCTCTCCCATGGAAACGTTCCAAAAAGAAGTATTCACATGCACCGGGTTTATTGGGAATGGAAGATTATCTGACAAAGAACGTGACAAAAAGAAACAAGAAGGAGCTTGTTTCAGATGCGGTATCAAAGGACATTTCGGCAAAGAATGCAAGGTCAAATGTGACCAGAACTATGGAACACCCAAGCCTGCTTATGCAATAAAGGGAACCCAAATACGTGATGAAGAAGAAGACCCCATGATAACCATTTCCTGCGCCCTCATGAAATTATCCAACAAAGACAAAGTGGAAATGCAAGATCTCTTCAAGATCACTCAGAATTTTTAAAGACTCCTAAGTCAGCGATGGACAAAGGAGTAACTGATTACAAATTGGACATTGCAAGCAGGAACTCGAATTCAGACAATGAACTGTATATATCGTTCTCAAAATACAATGGTTCTCCATCCATTCACATTCCTGTCAAAATCTCCATATGAAATCAGAAAGTTGCCACCAAAGTGTTAATTGACAGTGGAGCAACCGGAATCTTAATCCATCAAGATTTCGTATGACTACACCATCTACCAACCCAGAGACTTGAATGTCACATACCAGTAAAGAATATCGATGGAACGAAGAACATTGGTGGAGATATCACACATACCTGTCATATCACCCTGGAAATCAAGAAAGCAAACATAAAACCCCATATAGAAACAAATCGATTCTATATCACTGATCTAGGAAAAGAAGACGTCATTTTAGGAACAGACTAGTTATGACAACACAACCCCACCATAGATTGGACCAAGGACACAGTATCATTCTCACGCTGTCCACCAGAATGTTGACAAAACCACATCCCCACCCAGTCATTTTCTGAAGAAGAAGACCAAATCAACATAGATGACCAATGGATAATCGATGGTTTAGATCTTTTTCGCACCACCCTATCCACACAAATAGCCATGAACAACCAACGTGATGGAAAAGGAATGGATCTAGTCCCAATCCATTATCACAATCTAGGAAAAGTTTTTAACAAAGAAGCTTCTACCCGTCTACCCAAGCGACAATCATGGGATCATGCCATAGATCTCAAACCTGGAGTAGAGCCATATGCCGGAAAAGCATACCCCATCGATAACAAACAACGAGAAGCCCTTCATACGTTCATCTCCGAAAACAGCAAAAAGGGATATATTTGCCCATCAAACTCTCCATGGGCAGCTCCATTTTTCTTCATAGGAAAAAAGGATGGCAAATTATGCCCCTGTCAAGATTACCAAAGATTAAACAAAAGAACTATCACTAACAAATACCCCCTACCCCTTATTCCAGAACTTATTGATAAACTCAAAGGCGTGACAATATTTACCAAACTCGATCTCAGATGGGGCTACAACAACATACACATCAAAGATGGAGATGAACATAAAGCTGTGTTCATAGCTGATGGAAAGTTATGGGAACCTACCGTAATGTTCTTCAGTCTTCAGAACTCCCCGGCTACATTTCAATCAATGATGAATGCCCTTTTTGACGACCTAATCATCGCTGGTCATGTCATCATTTACATGGATGATATCCTCATCTTTTCAAATGATCTATTGGAACATCAGAGATTAGTCCGCCAAGTTCTTCAACGTCTTATCAACAAAGACCTATTGTTGAAACCAGAAAAATGCTTTTTTGAGAAAGAATCAATTGAATACCTCAGTATGATCATCTCCCACAATCAAGTTCACATGGACCCTGCAAAGTTATCGGCGATTACCAACTGGCCTATTCCAAAAAAGGTTAAAGACATCCAATTGTTTTTAGGGTTTGGAAATTTCTACCAACGCTTCATCAAAGATTTCACCAACATGACCAAACCTCTCACGGAATTAACACGTAAGGATCAACCATGGGAATGGACAGATCTCCGACAAGCAGCATTCGACCAACTAAAGACGGCATTTACAACTACCCCAATTCTGTTAATACCCAATTTTAACGCCCCTTTCAAACTTGAAACCGATGCCTTGGATTTTGATTATGGTGCCATACTATCCCAACAGGGTCCTGACTCCCACTGGCACCCGATCGCATATCTATCCAAACAAATGACACCACCAGAACGTAATTATGTTATTTATGACAAAGAACTCCTTGCCATCATTCATGCCTTGGAAACCTGGTGCCACTACCTCGGAGGAAGTCCTCACCCCATCGAAATTTGGTCTGATCACAAGAATCTTGAATATTTTTCCATGGCCAAACAACTTAACCAACAACAAGCTCATTGGAGCTTATTCCTCTCCTGGTTTAACTTTTCGATTTCACACCGCCCAGGATCCCTCAATAAAGCTGATCATCTGACCAGGAGGCCAGACCATGAGGAGGGGGTAATTTTGGACAATTCCAACATCACGGTATTAAATCCAAAAGTATTTTGAATAAACAGACACCTGACACCCACTCGATCAAAAAATATCAGACAACAAATTATCGAACAACTGAAAACCGACACACTTTCCCAAGAAACATTCCAGAAAATCAAAAACCTCAGACCTCGGAAATTAACCCAAGGCATCCAAGAATGGAATTATGAAGATGAACTTCTTCTCTTCCACGGAAAGATCTACATTCCAGACAACAAGGAACTTCGAAAGGAAGTTGTATGTATTCACCACGATTCTACCCCAGCCAGACACCCAGGAAGATGGAAAACATACGAACTCATTCAAAGAGACTATTGGTGGCCAGGAATGTCCTTATTCATCAAAGCATACGTAGAAGGATGTGCTACGTGTTACGAGGCACTTGCTTTGGCACCTCGTAACGGTTTTTTCTTTTTGTTTTTTCTTTTTTTACTTACTATAGTAAAGGGTAGTATTATTACTACAAGTGTGAGCTTAGCTCCACTTTACTTAGTAAGGACTCATTTTCCTTTTTCTCTTTATAGTACTTAAGTATTTATATACTTAAGTGTGAGCATAGCTCCAAGTACTATAAAGACTTATCTTTTCCTTTTATCTTTCTTTATTTATTATAACATTTACTTGCTAAGGACTATTACTATACAATTAGCAAGGACTCTCTTTTTCTCGCCTTTATTTACCTTTGTTTATCTCTAGTTCACTTCACGCTTGTGGCTGAGCCACTTATATCACATGAACAGTTACTTACTGTGCCTTACTGCGCATATTCGTTTACTTACTGCGCCTTACTGCGTAACTTTACTATAGTTAGATCGCTAGTTTTGTATAAATAGTTGACAAACTGGCGGTCTTAAACCCCAGTCTTGTCAACTTCGCAATCTAGGGATTCCCCTTATACTGCGCTTGATCTAAGCTCGTTAACCACTCACTTCACTCTTTCTTGAACTAAGTCTAAGAATTCTAAAAAGCTACTAAGACCTCTTACACTAAGTCAAAACTGGATCCTCGTATCGTTATC
>QLPN01002640.1:7460-21531 GCA_003314395.1 Albatrellus ellisii | reverse complement strand
ATGAGACAATACTTCTAAGGATGAAGTCACGCTGTATAGGTGGATATCCCAGATGTATAAAGCTAAAGAGCTATCTACTACATGAGACTCTTTATATACTACAGAGATCAGCGCACAGACCATGTGCTGTCACTGTAGGGCAGGCATGTGTAAGTAAGATGCACAGCATCTCTGAGAAGTATCAGTAAGCAATGTGCAGCATTGTACTGCATCAGTAAGCATCTGTGGGAAATGTAGTCATAAATGTATAGTAAGTGGCCCAATGACTAAATGAACATGAGTCATAGATAATTGCAATAAGATCTACTAATAATCTGATAAGATGAAATAAGATATCTCTAGTAGATCTTGAGTGATAAGGATGAAAGAAATTGTAAAATGAAGAGAAAAATAAGTATGTCCTGACAGGTTTGCAACTACTTATAATAAAGATAGGTCCTATGTATAGTACAAGATGATAAAGTTTGATGATCAACAAAGATTGTGCATCAATCAACATGATCAGGTGACTAGGATGTGTCTGTAATCAATGACTAGTAAGTAGCCACAAGTGTGAAAATGAACAAGAGGTAAACAAAGACAAATTGAGGCAAGAGGAAATGAGGACCATGCAAGATAGTCCCAGACTAACAGCATCTGAGGAGAGAACAATGAGGCATATGTTACAAGGCACTTGCTTTGGCACCTCATAATGGACTTTTGTTTCTTTTTTCTCTTATCTTACTTACTATAAGCATAGTATTAACAAACATATGTCTTCAAAATCACAGAAGGAGCAATAGCATGGACATCTTGAAAACACCATGTTATTTCCCTCTCATCCACTGAAGCTGAGTATTTTGCATTGTCACAGGCAGCTGCACAAGGCAAGTGGTTGAGGATGTTACTCATGTCAATTTTTACATATCTTAGGATGCTGGACATACTTATCTCTCTTCTATTCATGGTTCAGGCTCCTCACCAACTCTATCTTGCCTCTACTATATCTTCTTTACCTCATTGTTGTCTCACCTCAGCACTTCTGCATGTTGCTGAGGTGAGTATTGTTACAAGGCACTTGCTTTGGCACCTTGTAACGCATTTCTTTTTTCTTTTTTCTTTTTTTATCTCTTGTCTTACTTACTAGTAAAGCATAGTATTATTACTACAAGTGTGAGCTTAGCTCCACTTTACTTAGTAAGGACTTTCTTTCCTCTTTCTCTTTTATAGTACTTAAGTATCTACATACTTAAGTGTGAGCTTAGCTCCAAGTACTATATTAGACTTATCTTTTTCTTTATCTTTCTTTATTTATTATAACATTTACTTGCTAAGGACTAGTATTATACAATTAGCAAGGACTCCCTTTTCTCGTCTTTATTTACCTTTGTTTATCTCAGGTTCGTTTCGCACTTGTGGCTGAGCCACTTATATCACATGGACGTGTACATACTGTGCCTTACTGCGCAATATTGTTTACTTACTGTGCAGTACTGCACAACTTTACTATAGTTAGATCGCTAGTTTTGTATAAGTAGTTGACAGACTGGCAGTTTTAAACCCCAGTCTTGTCAACTTTGCAATCTAGGGATTCTCCTATACTGTGCTTGATCTACACTCACTGCAAACCCGTCTTCTTAACTGAGAACTAAGTCTACAATCTCTAAGTCACTCTAAAGCGTCACTAAGACATCCTAAATCTCATCACTCTGGATCCTTGTCTCATCATTGGTGGAATCATCCTCATTTCTATCTCATTGATCCCAATCATCATTGTCATTAGGAACTTCTATTATGCGTATCAAATACGCACTCAATCTCCAGTTACCAGGAGTATCAATATAGACCTTCCCTAAGACCGTCCAATAGGCTGTTCTTAGCAAGTATCTCTTCTCCTCTCTAAACCCTCTTCTGATATACCTGCTCTATGCAGCTCTATCTTTCCTCTGTGTACCCTCTACCATCTGGTACACCTCTTCTCTCTTATAGTCATGTAAGACATCTGGACTCTGGTTCTCTTCTTGCCTTATCTACACCTTGGTCTACAATGCTACCTCTATCTCTCTTCCAGTCTGAGTGAGTACCTTTCCACCCCATCTACAACTTCTCTTACATCTATCCTGCAGCACACTTGAACCACATTGCCTTGCCCTACTGCACTTGCAACTACTTACCCTCCACTGCAGTCATGCAACTGCCCACTTGACTCTTCATGCTGGGAGTGTCCTACATCTTCTCTATCATATACATCATTGTTGTTGTTGTCTTCCATAACCTGCACATACACAATGTATATCTGATTCCATCATTGCCTTCCCTCTGCTTCTATCACCACTGATACTCTCACAAAGCCTCTTCCTCTTCCTGCTTTTCTTCTTCATCACTCCTCTCTTGGTCTTCATGATATGTGTGCACAGTAAGGGGGGGTGTTGACTTTTCTCACACTAATGTATACTGTGTCACACTTACAGCCACTTGTCTCACATGGTCTGTGTGCATCACTCACCTGTATATAAGAAAGCAATCTTGTACTTCAAATAACAACACTTCTGATGTTCTCTCTCACCCTCACCTGCATGACTCTGAGCACCAGTTTACTGGTTGTTCACTCCCCTATGTCCTGTCTTACCTCTCTCATCTCTTAACCTTAACTCATCTCACATATACCCACAGTTGTGAACACTACCTTCCTGGGAGCTCATCACATCTTACTTACTATAAGCATAGTATTAACTACAGCTGTGAGCTTAGCTCCAACTTATAGTAAGGACTCTATCCCATTCACCTTTACAGTACTATAGTATTCACATACTTAGTTGTGAGCTCAGCTCCAAGTACTGTGAAGCATCTTTATCTTTTTCTTATTTTATCTATTATAACATTTACTTGTTAACAGACTATCACCAAACAATTAGCAAGGACTCATCTTATCTCATCTTTATTTACCTATGTTTACCTCTCATCTCACTTGCACTTGTGGCTATTTACTTAGTTTACTATGGACACATCTCTAGTCACATGATCTTGTTGATTGCTGCACAATCATTGTTGATCAGTGAACTATAACTACTTGTACTATCTTTAGGATGTCTCATTTGTATAAGTAGTTGAAAGCCTGGTGGTCTTAAACCCTGGTCTTGTCAACTTCACAATCTAGGGATTCTCCTATACTCATCACTCTGGATCCTCATATAGTCATTGGAGCTATCATTCTCATTGCTATCTTGTTGATCCCTCTCTTCATCATTGTCAGGAATGTCTACATCAACTACATCAATTATCTCATTACCAGGAGTACTTCATAAATGAATCCCTAAGACCAACCAATAGGCAACTCTTAGCAGTATCCATAGTTGTAGCAACAGAAAATAAGAGGTATACATGTGCTGTTGCAATAGGAAACATTTCTCTATCTATTTACAGACCAATCCCAGTCCACAAACCAACACCAATTTCCATACACCAATCCCAATGACCTCCCCATCTGACCTTCCACCATAAGCCCTGTGCCCTCACCTAGGAGGGGCAAACATATGTAAGCATAATACAACAGTGCAATTCAACAGTACAATACAGTACAGAAACCAATCTTGCCTGAACACTCCACTCCCTGCTTTGCTGCTACTGCTTCTTCTACACCACATTAAATAAGAAAATGGTATATAGTCTATTAGCAACAAAACTCACCAAGGCCTTGGTAAAATACTCTGTAAAACCTCAGGATACACCACATTCAATGTTGATCCTCCCTGGGAACCCTTGGGAAAGAGGATCAAGATCCTGTCCCCAGATGTGCAGCATGACAATGCAACATAGAGTTGGCCATGGGCAAAAATCCCAGAGCACAAGTCCAATCCAACATGACTGACTGATTGACCTTGTGACTTGTTGATGGTCATGGCAAAGGCAAGGCAAACTGTGAATTGGTGGCATGATAGAGGAATGGGCAGTGACTCATCAGTGGGCTCCAAGACCATCCTGGGGATGAACACAATCTTGCCTGCATGTCTGCCACCCAAGATGCAACATCTGAGAACATGTGGTTTGACCTCCAGCAGCAATAGGCAAGTCCTATTGCAGAGTCCATGGGATGGGTCCATATTCCTGAGGAGCATGAGGGGACAGCCAACTTTGGCATGAAGGTGTGCAAGGGGGATGCCAGAGACATTGAGGGAGTTGAGGTATTCAATGAGATAGTCTTCCTGGCCACTCCTGACTTTGTCAACACTGAAGAGGGTGGGTCTTCTCCAGGAAACTGGGCAAGGATGGCAGAGTTGAGATCATCAACAGTGTAATTCTTGGAGGAAAGTATGGTGCACTCCAGGTAATACTGGTCAGGCTTCTCCTCTGCATCTGCAATCCCAGGGTAGATGGAGTCAATGAGCATCTGGACAGTGTTCTCTGAGAGGGACATGCCCTGTAGTTACTGCACTTGTCTGTGTGTGCTCTAGCCTACCATCAGTAGTTCAGTAGTATAGCTGAATATTCCCAGCTTGATATGGCTGGAATATCCTTTCTTTCAGTTGATCCCTAAGAGAGTGCACTCTAGTCTCCATTTGCTAAGAGCAGCCTATTGGACAGTCTTAGGGAAGGTTTGCAATAACTATACCCCTGGTAACAAGGTAATTATTGTGTGCTTGGTAAGCATAGTAAATGTTCCTGATGATGATATAGAGAGGGTTTAACAAGATACTGATGAGGATGATACCACCAATGACTAATCAAGGATCCAGAGTGATGAGTTTAGGATGTCTTAGTGATGCTGAAAGTGACTTAGAGATCTTAGACTTAGTTCTTAGGGTTATAAGCAAGATGAGGGCAAGTTTAGATCAAGCACAGTGTATGAGAATCCCTAAATTGCAAAGTTGACATGACTGGGGTTTAAGGCCACCAGTCTTTCAACTACTTATACAAAACAAGAGTTCTAAAGATAGTATCAGTAGTTAATGTTCATTGATCAATGATGATTGTGCAGCAATCATCAAGATCATGTGACCAAGTCATGTCCATAGTAAGCAAAGTAAATGTAGTCACAAGTACAAAATGAATGAGAGATAAACAAAGGTAAATAAAGATGAGATAGGATGAGTCCTTTCTAATTGTATAGTGATAGTCCTTAGCAAGTAAATGTAAATAAATAAAGAAAGATAAAAAGGAAGAAAAACACTTGGAGCTAAGCTCACACTCTAGTATGTAAATACTAAAGTACTATAAGGGAAAATAGATAGTCCTTATGATAAGTATGAGCTGAGCTCAAACTGTAGTTAGTACTACACTTATAGTAAATAAGATATAAGAAAGAAAAAGGAAAAAAGAAAAACAAGTCTACTACAAGGTGCCTAAGCAAGTGCCTCATGACACCCTTCAGGGATATGTAGGACTTGTGTCTTACAGGTCCCCTTGTAAAAAAACCAGGGCTACAAGGCAGAACTGATGATGGGTATATAGTCAAGGACTGTGAAGGAGACTAGGTGTTGGGGGAGAGCACATGTGCATTGTGTTAAAATGCAGGCAACAAGGCAAACAATAGATAGATCATAATGAGATCAAGATGGGCTTGTAGCCACACAAAGAGGAAGAGCCACTAAAAGACTATAGTCCTAAGGTAGGAGAGCACCTATAAGATGAGAGAAGAGGTGTACCAGATGGTAGAGGGTACACAGAGGAAAGATAGAGCTGCATAGAGCAGGTATATCAGAAGAGGGTTGGGAGAGGAGAAGAGATACTCACCTCAGCAACATGCAGAGGTGCTGAGGTGAGAAGATGATGAGGTAAAGAAAATTTAGTAAGAGCAAGATAGAGTTGAAGAGGAGCTCAAACCATAAAGAGAATAAAGGAATGATGAAAGAGGAAATAGCCATACTTAATGCATAAGTGTATGGCAAGTGTCATAAGATAGATAGAGAAATCAACACATTGACTGTGCCTTGTCTGCCAGTTTCATCACACCTACCACTAATGCCCAACCCACTGTCAATTTTATTCTGGCTCTTGATGCCATACATGTTGGGTCTTATATCTGTGTGTCTACTGGGCGTCAACATTGCTTCACCAGCCTTTATACCAGAACTGGTGAAATTGTCCATACCTTCCACATGGGAAGGTAGTGCCAGTGCCTGTGTGGTGTTAGATTATCATGTACTGTTCTTTGTGTCTGTCACCCACCTCCCATACTTATAGTTGGTTTTTTCATTACATTATGATGCTGATCACACTGTTTACTTATTAAGTATACTTATCTCTATCTCATCTTATTGGTATTTCTTTTCTCTTTATGGTTTGAGCTCCTCTTCAACTCTATCTTGCTCTTACTATATCTTCTTTACCTCATCATCTTCTTACCTCAGCACTTCTGCTCTCTTAGCTCTCTTCTGACATACCTGCTCTATGCAGTGTTGAACATTCGTTGTATGTCATTGTTACAACTTTTCATTTTCATTTGGCATTACCTCCCCTTCACCTCTACACATATTTACATACATATGACACACTTTCACCTCTTCACAACCCCGGTGGGGTTTCCCCTCATTCTCACACCACTCATACTCTGGACAACATGTGTCCTTCCCACTTCTAGGCATCCTTGTATTCCAGTACTTACCTCTCTGCTTTAACTCTCTTCTTCCCCACTATATAAGATGTGCTACATACCTTACTTCTCCTTAGAAGTTGTCTTACAACACTGACAACTCTCTATTACACTGTGGTACCCTTCTGGTATCCACACCTACTTACACTGCTGCAGGCTTATGCTGCTATCACTTCCCTCATACAGGGACTACCCCAGTCTACTACCTACCTTGTCAATCATCATCATTGCCTGCCATAACCTGTGTGAACATGCAGCTCTCTCTTTCTTCTGTGTACCCTCTACCCTCTGGTACACATCTTCTCTTATCTTACAGGCCTCATCTACCTCTCTAGTCATGTATGATGTCTGGACAATGGTCCTCCTCTAGCTTTAACTTCATCTTGGCCTACAATGCTATCTCTGCCTCAAAACAATCGGTTCACCATTTATGATATTGCCCATCTTTCAACATCACTGATAAGGCACCTCTTTGAAGCTAGATCCCAGAACTTCCAGCCTTTGTAGCTGTAGGATAGCCTATAAAGACACAGTTCTGCATGTGAGGTTGTAGGCTGTGCCTCTGATCCCTCTGCACATGCACATAAGCAAGGCAGCCCCAACCATGAAGGTGGGAGACATCTGGCTTCCTCTTGTGCCATAGCTCAAAGGGAGTGGTAGCTCCAGAGATAGCAGAGGTAAGGAGACAGTTCCATACATGCACATAAGAAGCTAATGCTTCTCCCCAGAATGATGAAGGAAGGCCAGACTCAACTAGCATAGCAGTTACTCCCTGTGCCCTAGTCCTGTTAGCCCTCTCAGCAACTCCATTTTGCTGTGGCCTGTTTTGTACAGTGTGTTGTCAAACAATGCCTGCTTCTGTAGTGAACTGAATAAAAGCATTGGACATGTATTCACCACCCTTGTTATCTCAAAGAGTCTTGATCTTTGCCCCATGATGGTTTTTGGCATAGGCTTTGAAAGCTTTGAAGGCCTTGAAGGTGTCTGACTTTGCATGAATAGGGAAGACTGCCCAGAATCTTGTGTAGTTGTCTATGAAGGAGACCCAGGATCTAAATCCTGAGTGTGTATGAACAGGGAGTGGACCATAGAGATCAGAATGAATGAGCTTGAGAGGGGCAGAAGTGTTTGATTGTGATGAAGGGAAGGGATTGGAGTGCATCTTGCCTGCTAAGCAAGGCTTGCAGATAGGGTCTGGGGGTGTAGTAGACTGTATCACAAGCCCAAAGACTAGCTGATGCTTCAAATGCGATCTATACCTCCATAATGATGATGGCAAAGCCTCTGGTGCCATCAAGAAGTGTCCAAAGGCAATGTTGATGAAGCTACAGCTGGATTAGCTACTGGAGGCATAGGGATGGTGGAGCCTTTGAGATAAGCTGAATATGAAGCATTGACACTTGCAGAGAAGAGAACAGAGCCATTGCAAAGGAGACTCATCACATCTTTAAGGATAACAACAGAGAACCCCTTATGTTTTGTCAAGTATAACACAGACAAGAAATTATTCTGAAACTCCAGGACATGTAGGACACTAGAGACCTCCACAGGACTACTCTTTCGACCCCTGGCTCAAACACCACAGACCCAACCATGGCAGAGTAGATGATGTTGTTATCTGCAAGTCAAATGGGTAGTTGAAGTGGCTCATAGTTTCAGAGCCAGTGTCAATGAGGGTCCATATGAGAAGTGGCCCCTGTGTCTGCACACCAGAGGGAGTCAGCCAGAGTTGACAGAAGGGTGGGAGAGGAAGGGGAAGGATCAGAGTGAAGACTTGCATTGCCAGCAAACTCCAGGGCAGTAGAGATGAAGTGAAGTGGTTGTACTCTTTGGGGAGAGACCTGATAAGTGCCATGCAAGCTAGCTCTTCATCTAAGTTCTTGAAAGTGAAAGACTTGAGATGAAGATTTGTGATTGTTCTCATGGTTTCACCAACTCTGTTCATCAGACTTTGCAGGGACTCATCTGGTAGCTTCCTGATGCTGAAGAGGTCATCATATGTGTTTAAATGTGCCCCAGGCTTCTTCAAAAGGTGAACCATCTTGAGCTTGTCCCAAATATTGATAGGATCACATTCAATCCCTCTGAGATGGACCCTTTGTTGATGCTTGATAGCTAGAAACAAGGCTCCAGCAGCTCTCTGTGCCCTCATATTCCAATCCTGAAACTCCAACAGTGACTTGGAATTATCTGGCATGGCCTCCTTGCCTGAAACCAACATCCATAAGCCTCTGATCATCAGCCAGGACTTCATCTCCATTGTCCATTGAGGGTAGTTTGAGTTTGAGAGATGTGGGATGGAAGGAGAGGAGGTAGAGTCAGAGGGCATGATGGCAAAGGTGATGTTGTAGGAGAATGAGTGATCAGAATGTGGCATATAGAGGGGTTCCAGAGTGTGTTCAAGGTGACTGCAAAGTATAGGAGTGATAGTGCAAGTGGTGGTCAAGATACAACTATGGTTTCTAACTCATGGAGTTGAGACTTTGTTGTTGTTGCAAAGGAACTAGTGAGTTGAATGAGCTGGATATTGGAATGGAGGTAGGAGCAATGTAGATGGAGGTCTGTATGAAGTTCTGAGTGGATAGAGTGCACAGAAGTAGAGATATGAATGCCACAAAGTCAATTAGAGCACAGGGCCCATAACCTGTTAGAGGATAATAGACTTGTGGTATTGCAACTTAGGCTACTCTAGACACCAAACTAAGTGGGGGACTGAAGTCTGAAGTGAGCAACCAGAGAACTAGCTGCACCACCAAGGACTCCTTTATAGTATGTGTAACTGTGGAGTATGAACTATCAGAGTGTGCCACATGTATGTGTAAAGTAAGAACTAGAACACATGAGCACAAGTAAAGATATAAGTCAATGTAACACAAAGTCTGGAAATCTGAAATTAGAGAAATAGAAGAGAGTTGGTGAAGAACCTTATAATAACAACAACCCACACCCCATACACCTTACATCAGCAGCTGGTCTGTGTGCATCATACCTTTGTATAAAGATTGGGCTATAGCATCTGTAATAGAAAGTGGACATCTACTCCTTCTTCTCTCTTGAAGTCTGCCCCACAACAGTCTGTACAACCTCTTCTTTCCATCTGTGGTTGTACAACATGTACACCACCCTTCTCATCTTCATCTGTATCTATCCTGCACTCATCATGGGGATCATTGCATTCTACATCTTATATAATCCTATGCCTTCTCACTCTGACCTCTCCCCTGCATTGGAGGGTCACCCATCATCTTTGCTACCACACTTCAGCCTGCTCATTCTGACAGAGTGATTGAAAATGTATGTATAATAATATGCTTTCTTGAAGACCTGGAGATGAAAGTTTGCACACATGTTGGCTTCTGCTGAGTTGCCTAAAATGGAAGTAGTAAGTCATGCATGTGCCAGTTTGCAATTCCAACAGTCTCTGTCCTCTTGGCATCCAGCTCACCTGCATTGTCCACACCCAGTGGCACAGACCTGTTCTTGAACAGAAACAAGGCAATGATCCCATCAGCTGTCCTTAGTATATAGAGACACATGCTACATAGCAACAGCATCCTACCTTGGAACTGGCCACATCAAAGTTCTAGTAGGTATGACAGTGATGAGACCAGAATAGATAAATATATAATAGGTGCTCCCACATGTCAGAACTGAGGTGGTGAGCATGGTGGTGAAGATGACAAGGCAACCCTCTGACACATAGGAGGAATTGGGTGGAGTGGGCATGTATATAATGTAGGTGCTGGAAAGCAAGAAAAGGCAAGGCAATATCCCCTGAGCATGATGTAGAGGATGGTCTCCATTGGGAGAATTGTAAGGAATGACAAGGAAGGAGAAAACAGGGGTGAGGACTGGTGAGGACACACCAAAAGGAAAGAATGAGATGTCTGCTTAAATTGCAATACAATGCTAGAGTGCTACTATATATGAAGACCAAGCATGCACAGACCATGATGACTAAGATAAGTGTTAAAAGACAGGCAGTGTCATAAATAGTGAATAGATTGTTTGGAGACAGAGGCAGCCTTGTAGGCCAAGATGTAGGTTAAAGTAGGAAGAGAACCAAAGACCAGATGTCATGCATGACTGTAAGATAAGAGAAGATGTGTACCAGATGGTAGAGGGTACACAGAAGAAAGAGAGAGCTGCATAGAGCAGGTATGTCAGAAGAGAGCTAAGAGAGTAGAAGAGATACTCACCTCAACACATGCAGAAGTGCTGAGGTGAGATAAAGACAAGGTAAAGAAGATATAGTAAGAGCAAGATAGAGTTGAAGAGGAGCTCAAACCATAAAGAGAAAAGAAATACCAATAAGATGAGATAGAGATAAGTATACTTAATAAGTAAACAGTGTGATCAGCATCATAAGGTAATGAAAAAACCAACAAGTGAGAGAGCTGATTTCAATGAGATGTACTTCCCATCTCACAAGGAAGCTCCTGTAGCTCCTTTACCACCTCTTGTCACTCCTTTGTTGACTCCTGAGTCTGTGCCAGCTCCAGGGAGGAAACTCTTTGATTCTGATCTCAACACAAACTCTACTACTCCTGTTACCACACTTGCAGCACTCCTGTCGACTCAGTAAGCCCTCCATCATCCCCTGCTTCATCTGCCTCCTCTCTAGAAGATCCCACTTCTACAACTCCTTCAACTTTGACCCAGTCTCCTATTCCCACATCTAACTCTGCCCCTACTCCTTCTCCTACTCCTGCACCTAGGGCTATACCTCTGCATTGTAGTGTTAGGGAAAGGAGAGCTCCAGGAGAGTGGTGGAGGGTACATAGGGAGCATACACCCATTCTCAGAAGCTCTGAAGAAGAGGAACAAGATAAAACTCAGGTCAAACTAGAAGAGGCTGAAGAAGAGTTACCTGGTGCATTTTTCACTTATCCAGGATCTGCTTTCACCAGTTCATTAGGTGTGGAACCATCTACCTATTGGCAAGCTATGGCATGCTCCAACACAACACAGTGGACACAAGCAGCTGAAGATGAACTCAATGCTCACAGTCACAATGGGACTTGGGAACTAGTTGATCTCCCTCCCAGCCAGAAAGCCATTGGTTGCAGATGGGTCTTTAAGGTCAAATGGAATGCTGATGGCTCAATAGAGAGGTACAAGGCTAGGCTTGTTGTGAAGGGCTTCAGCCAGAGACCAGGCTGTGACATCAATGAGACATTTGCTCCTCCAGCTAAGTTTGCAGCCATCAGGACTATTCTCACCCTTGCAGGCTTACAAGACTGTCACCTTCACTCCATTGACATCTCTCATGCCTTCATCAATGGGGACCTAGATGAAGAAGTATACATGCAGCAGCCTGAAGGCTTCCTCTAGGGAACAGTAACCAAGTCCTCCAGCTTTGCAAATCAATATATGGCCTTATGCATGCATCTTGTATGTGGTGCCAGAAGCTGCAGTCTGTTCTCATTGATCTGGGCTTCAAGTATGTTAAAGTCAATTCTAGCATCTATGCCTTTAGCCAAGATAGTGTGCAAATCATCCTCCTAGTCTTCTTACACTTGCCTCTAATTCCCTTGATGCCATACACTCAGTCATTAAGCAGTTATCTTTGCATTTTCATCTTAGGGACTTAGGAACTACTTCATTCCTGTTCAGCATACAGATCACTCAGGATCACTCAAAATGTACTATCTCATTCTGCCAATGCCAGTATATACTGGACATACTCAAACACTCAGCATGCAAGATTGCAAGCCAGTCCTAACACCCATGCAGCCAGGACTTCAACATTCAGTGCAGATGTCTCCAAAGTCTCCCCAGGAGGTTGTAGCTATGAAGGACATTCCCTATGTCTCTGCTGTTGGTGCCCTACCCTACCTTGCCACTGCTACTCACCCCAACAGCTCCCACACTATCTCCCTACTCTGCTGATTTAACAACAACACAAGGATAGAGCATTGGAAAGCAGTGAAGCACATCCTTCAATATCTCAAGGACACAGTGGACTTAAAGTTTACTTATGCACCCTCCCCTTCATCATCTCAAGAGCCCTTCATTACCTACACTGATGCTGATCATGGTGGAGACCCAGACAGTAGCAGATCAACTTCAGGCTATCTCCTTTGCATTGGGACAGGTGCAGTGAGCTGGAGCTCTAACCTTCAGCCACTTATAGCTCTTTCAACTACAGAGGCTGAGTTTATTGCAGCTGCTGAATCAGGGAAGGAGATGCTGTGGATGTGGAATTTGTTGGAGGAGCTTGGTTATCCTGTGGATGGTCCCTCTACCTTTTGGATTGACAACCAGTCAGCTCTCTCAGTGGCCAAGAACCCAGAGCACCATGGGAGGATGAAGCACCTTGACATGCACTACTTCTGGCTCAGAGATGCAGTCAAGGCAGGGACACTGACTCCTATTCATGTGCCCACTGAAGATCAGGCTGCTGACTTGCTAATCAAGTCTCTCTGTGTCTAGAAAGTGGCAAGGCTGTGGGGCATGATGGGATTGACATAGGTTTGAGGTTAGAGAGCTGCTTTATCAGGGGGGACTGTTGGTATTATAAGGTTCTTCACCAACTCTCTTCTATTTCTCTAATTTCAGATTTCCAGACTTTGTGTTACATTGACTTATATATTTACTTATGCAGATGCATTCTAGTTCTAACTTTGCACATACATGTGGCATGCTCTGATAGTTCATACTCCACAGTTACACATACTATAAAGGGGTCCTCAGTGGCACAGATAGTTCTCTAGTTGCTCACTTTGGACTTCAGTTCCCTACTTAGTGTGGTGTCTAGAGTAGCCTCAGTTACAATACCACAAGTTCATTATCCTCCTTTAGCATGGGTGCCAGAGTGAATGATCAGTGTGAGAATCCAACACACTCTGCTACTATACAGTTCTAAGCCACAGGCAGCTTATCTAGCCTGTTTACAATAGCTTGCCTTTTTTTCCTCAGTCCTCATGTTGTTTTCAAGACTGAAGTGAGAACTTACTTTACATTTCTTTAACTTACTCACTGATGAAGGCAGGTCATGTGCAGTCTACAACAATAACCATACAGTTGATCTTTCTGTTTTGCTTTGTGCTTTCACAGTTTAAGAGGTGTTTTTTTCTGCCCTTCTATCTATTTATAATCTACAATACTACTTCATACCATCATTGCTATATGTATGGGTTTTCATGGGTGATAGCCACTGAAGATCAATAGGGATAGGGACAGGACAGGGACACTGTTGAGGAATATTGCAACTTATTTAATATGTCTGATTCAATTAATGTTGCAATGCATTAGGTCTGTACTCTATAGCTGGAGAGGCAATTGTAATTGGTCTGTAGGTGGAAGCATGCTTGCACATGGAACACTCAAAGGAGATGAGATTAGATGAAGGTGACTAAACTGGACAACTGTCCATGTCTCAAATGATAAGAAAAGCTGATGGTAGGTAGGAATACAGAGGATGAGATGAAGATGGGGATCTGATCCTAATCTGCAGTCATTTAGTGGCCTTTAAGTACTGTTCAGTGAGGAATGGAATGC
>QLPN01002632.1:0-21029 GCA_003314395.1 Albatrellus ellisii | reverse complement strand
TCCTTCAGCAGCCCTTCATGGTCAGAGTTGTGCTTCAGATTGCAGGTGGGGGTTTCATGGAGGGAGATGGAGATCTTGAAGTGAGAGTGGGCAGTGTGACCTCCATCCAGGAGAAGTGAGGTTATGCCTGAGGAGGCAAGACAGAGAGCAGCCTTGCCTCTGGAACACACAGCAGTAGCAATTGTGTTGCATAGGTATGACTTCCCACAACCTCCTGCACTGTGGAGGAAAAAGATCTTGCCCTGGTTCCCATCAACAGAGGCCATGACAGCATCAAAGGCAGACCTCTGCTCCTCATTGAAGGTAGAGTAGTGGTCTTCAACCTGCAGAGTGAGGTTTCCAAGTACTTGCTAATGATGCTGGGGGAGTGGCATAGGAGGGAAGTCAAGGAGGTGCTTGCCCATCTTGCTGAGGATCTTGTCAAGGAGGTAGAGGCCATGGTCATGGATCTACTCCTCAGTGGAATCAGGGTGGTTGAGATGGGGGAGGATATGGTGCAAATCATGACATAGTTTTGCCTTGTGATGATCCCACAGGATGGCAGGGTTAGATGGGTTGCTGTGATAGAGGATGGAGGCAGAGAGAGAATGCAGTTGACCACCAGTCTGCATCTCCCCAGCTTCTTGCAGCCACTGATCCCATTCACCATAATCATCCAGGAGACCTCTAGCAAGACAGGCAGCCTACATGGACCACCCCATTGCAAGTGCACAGATCCTTCCAGTCTGTTGCCCCCTTGATGATGGTCAGAAGCATCCTGAGGTAGAAGCACTTCCCAGCAGATGGACAAAGTACATGTAACAAATGGCAAAACCCTTCTGTCTGGGCTTCCACTGATACCCCTTGGACTCCCACACAAAGTGCTGAGGAAAGTCCTGGTCAAAGTACTGGGAGGCACTGTCAGGATACTGCTGGTTGGCCTTGAACCACTCTGTCAGGTGTGTCTTCTTGGCAGAGGGGTGCTCCAGGACTTCCTGAGGGTCATCACCTGCTTGGAAGTCCACCTGTTACTCATCCCCCACATGAACAGGAAGGTGATAGACTGTAGGGAGCTCCTGGTGCATGGGGAACTGCAGCATGTGTCTGAAGGACCAATGTAGCACACATCAATGTAGTCCTGGACTTCATCCACATCCCCAACCTGCACAGTAGCCTGATCTGGACCCTTGTAGATGTACTTGTGGATGTACCTGACTGCCTTGATTGAAGCACTGATCTTCAGGCTGATGTGGCAGGCATATTATGCAAGCAGGTAGGGATTGTAGGGGATGACATCATAGTTGGTGAACACATGGACTTTATCTTTATTTTGACTGAGATGCTTTGTGAAGGTGTGCCATTGTCTAGCCTTGCATAGACTGGGTATCCATCCTCCCCAAAGTGAGTCTCCTCACAAAAGCCCTTAGGGTAACACTTGCTGCAACACCATTGCTGCTTCTTATCCTTCTCCACACAAGGGGATTTGACATGGTCAGGAGCACCACAGGGGTCATGAAGCATGTACTTGGTGACAGACTCATGGAGCTTTGGATGCAGGGCAGAATCAGGGGGCTGTGCTGAGACAATGCTGTCCACATGATTGGCATTGTGAATCTTGTATGGGTCTTTGGGAAGATGAGGAGATGCATGTGAGGGAGGCCATGCTTCTGGAACTCTATGGTATAGACACTGCCAGCCAGCTCTCCAAACATCCCAGCTTTGATGTCATCCAGCAGGGCTTTCTTCTTCTGGTTGAAGACATGAGCAACAATGTCAGGGCAATCTGTAGCAGTCTGGGATGTGCCATCATCATACTTGACGAGTACCTCTTGGATTTCAGGCCAGTTGTGGTTTGGAGTCATGGTGAGGAAGATGTCTGGTTTGCACCCATAATGACAAATGGCCATAGAGTCCTGGAAGAGCTGGAACATGTGCCTTGCACTGCCCAAGTGGGTGGAGGGAAGGATAATGTGCTGGCCCTGCTGTTCAAGATTGACTGGAGCACCATCTTGGTTGCCATGAATTGCATCCTGAAGCTCTTAGTACAGATCTGCACATATCTGTTTTTGATGAGATATGACCCAGTAAAGGTTGCTCTCCTCAATTGATGCCCAGGCATCCACCAAGTACTGCTGGAAGAGCTTGCCACTGTGGAAGATGATGTCTGCCTCATGTTGGCTGGTGAAGGCATGGAATGCATAGTAAGAGTGCTGAGAGACATTCTTGCAGCACATCTGACCACTTGGACCTGGCTGTGATGGTATGTTGAGGTGGAAGCCAGAGTCACCTTTGGGGAAGAGAAGGACATAGTGCAGTGGGGAATAGCTATGGTGCAGATGGCTGACCTGCCTAAGGCCACCTCCATGCAGGTGCACAACAATGTCACAATGCAAGTATATCTGATGTCCTCCACCCCCAGGAGTGATGGCAGTGATCTCCTTTGCAGTGGGAGCATTGTATCTGGACAGGTCTGTGTTGGGATCCACAGCAATGCAAACAGCCACATTGACCTGCTCTTTTGGAGCCTTGTCCTTGAGGATCTCATGAGCTTGCCTGTACATGTTGATGTATGGGTTGTTGGCAAGCAGCATTGTATGGAGATCCATCATGGTGGATGGGTCAAGGTTAGAGTTGTTGGCCAAGCATGCATTGGCAGCATCATCAGGATCAAGGACATAGAGTTGAGCATAGCATGGTGTGACTCCAGGGCTTGGAAGGAAGGCCCCCATCTTGTGATGAAGAGAGCCATGGAGTCTGAATGCATAAGGCCCAGACACAGCAAGGACAGCATCATTGACATTTGCAGCAAGAGATGTGAATGCAAATGCAGCATTATACTGGTATATGTTGCTCCTGAACCTCTTTGCATGTGGATCACTATTCAACAGCCTGAAATGAGTGGGTGGTGGCTGAGCAAATGGAGGGAGCTGGATCTGGCCCTACAGGCAGCACATGTCAAAGTGGGGATGAATATTAGATGATGTAGTCAACTTCTCAGGCAGGAAGTGAAGAGTATGACAATGAGGGCACTGGACATTCATGGTACCAAGGTTATGACAGTGTTCAGACTCATGATACTAGTGTAAAAACCTGTTGCATTGCAACATGGAGTAATAGGACATCATCTGTGAAAGCATACATAGGTTGTTGCAACAGAGAATAAACAGAAACAGCACTCTATGTGTCTACAAACCAAGTCCAATTTACAGATCAACCCCAACTCACAGACCAATCCCAGTTGCCTCCTCAGCTGTTAAATAAAAACCTGTTGTATTACAACATCAAATAAGACATAGTTAAATATTTATCTGTGACATTATATGTAAATTGCAACAGACCTGGTCCATGTCCCTGTCCTGTCCCCATCCCTATTGATCATCACTGGCTATCACCCATGGAAACCATACCCATAGCAATGATGGTACACAGTAGTATTGTAGATTAGAAATAGATAGAACAACAGAAAAAAACACCTCTTAAACTGTGAAAATACAAAGCAAAACAGAAACATCAACTATATGGTTACTATTGTAGACTGGAAAACCAATAGATCCATACCCATACCCATTCCCATACCCAGGCATATCCATTGGCAAAGCCTGTGCAGGTGCACTGTACTGATAATGATCAGTACTCACACATGTCCCTGTTCATCAGCCCAGAAACACTGCACCTGTGTGTAAGGAAAGTAAAAGAGAAAATACTGCCAAAGCATTTAAGTGTAGGCCCATAACAATAGAAGGAAGACCAACATGATTGTAGAGCCAAAGTACCCAGCCTACTTGCAGGCACAATGATACTCATGGGTACAGTAGCATGATTCAATACAGAAAAACATAGCCTGAACATTCTGCCCAACATGTTATTGTGTAAAGGGTTGGTATGAACAGAACACACCAAGAGGTTTGCAAAATGTCAAGATAGAGTAAACACCTGTTGCATTGAAGTATCAACTAATAAGACACAATGACAGTTGTAGATATATATAGCAACAGAGAACAACAATAGATGTAAACAGATGTGTATGAACAATAGGCACAAAGTTGAATATAATTGATAGTTCTGTTGACAGAACACATACCTGTGATGTTGTAGGGAAGTTGAGGGTTCCTATGTGAGTTGAGGATGAATGAAGGAAAGGAAAAAGGATTCATCTGCTGGTGCACACCAGCACAGTGCAGTGCATGTGCACAGGAAGACTGTGTGGCATGGGTGAAGAGGTGGTTGCTGCACTGTTCATACAGTGGTGGCACAGGCAGGTAGGGGGCCATGTGCTGTTGACACAGCAGTGACGAGGGCACATGGGTGGGCACAGGAGGAACATACCAATTGCCCACATCATCTTGAGCAGACATGGGTGGCAAGCCAGTAAATTGCCACACTGTGCTGGTATGGCAGTGGTGTGAATACACATGTGGGTGCAGTGTCCTAGTACAACAGTGGTGTGGGTGGCTGGCTGGTGGCCACCCACTGTTGGTAAAGGGGCAGTGTAGATGGGGAGGTGGTGGCCATGCTGTACTGATACAATGGCAGTGTGAACAGGGTGGTAGTGGCCATGTACTGTTCATACAGTGGTGGTGCAGTGGGTAGGGGGCCACACACTTACAGATCAAGTTCCAGGACACTCATGTTGGTGTTGGTGTTGTAGTGGAGTCTTGTGAAAATCATTTGGGCATGCTGGGGGACAGTGCTAATAAGTGTTTCATGCAAGAATGTGGGGTGGAGGGCTGGCCTGTGCCTTCAGGGTGGATGATGTTGAGACCCACATGGCAACCATGAGGCTGGAAGTCAGATGGTCAAGGTGATTGATGGCTGTGACAAACAGATACATTGAATCAGAAAGCATCCTAAGAGTGCCTGAGAAGAACCTTCATGCACTATACACTTTCCTGTGTCCAAACTCATGCTGCAGGATTTTCACCAGGGAGAGGTAAAAGAAGTGTCCAGTCATGTGGACAGGCTAAAGCAACACCATGGCACAACAGGGTGGGTTCATTGGGGGAATTGGAGTGATGTAGGACAGACATACAATGGTTCCTGGCTTGTCAATCATGATGAACTTCTGCTTGAGGCCTTCACAGAGGGCCTTGATGGGAGTCAACATGACAGGTGGCTTGCACCTGCATGCAATGTTCCTGCCATGGCATAGTCAGTATTGGCTGGACTGCCCCACCCACCACCACACCCATGATCCACACAACTCACTCAATGCAGTCACCATTCTGGATGACAGTCTCCAGCCATGTGATGCTCCCATTGATCATTGTCATGCTGGACTCTAGTGCATATTGTTGTGGGTAGCATGGCAAGATCAGTCTTTTTCCAAATGTGGAGCACATGACACAACTCACATAGTACTTGATGGAGCAGTCCCAGAACTCAGTTGACATGACCCTGAGGGTCTATTGGCCAAGCCAGCAGCCCTTGGCCATGATCATGTATGGGTATTAGTAAGGTGTGATCATGTGCAGCCTGGGGTGAGTGGTGGGTGGGGGCAGAGGCTCAGGCACCATGGCAGTAGTGAGCAGTTGGCAGAAGACATGGCAGGACTGGTTGGCAGGTGGGAGGAGGATCAGTGGGAGGTGCACCTTGCTTTTGTAGAAGATATCCTGAGCTTGGTAATATCTAAGTTGTGGATTCATGTGTCAGTGGAGGATTAATACAGTACAGCTTCCATGGTGGTGGTGAGCAGCCAACACATGCAGCATGGCCAGGTGTGATGACAATGTTGAGCAGCCAGGACATGCAGCATGGGGGCAGTGAGCAGCAGTGTGAGTGGTTGTAGGAAAGCCAGGATGTACTGTGCAGCAGTGCCATGCTGGCATGCTGTACCACACTGCTGTGCACATGCTGCATTGCCACATGCATGCTGCACATGGTGTACCACACCAGGGGAGGTCAGTCTTGTAGCACCAATTCCTCAAGCACATGTTGACCTCATCATACACTGTTTTCCCCTAATATGGCACTGCTGACAAACCAAGCTCCCCTAATAATATTGATTCCTGACAGCCAAGAGGGATGGGGAGTGGAGGGGGTGCAGGAAGCTGCGGCTGATCTATTTCAGGATCATGTTTCTGAGGCTGATGGTGCTGAGACATTTGGATATTAAAGGCTACATCCTGGGCATGCTCCTGAGATAGCTGCTGATGCTGATACTGGTCCTGGGGTGCTTGCTGTGCCTGTTCTCCAGTTTGCTCCTCCTAGAAAAATCTGCACAAATGAGCCCATGATCAAATTTAAATATATATGTTGTAATTACTGACCTGTGCTGGCTGTTATGGATGTGCTGCTGCAATTTCCTGTGTGTTTTCTGTGACTTGCTGCTCCAAGACCTAATGCAAGGATATAAAATCAAGATGAGATTGTGATGAGAGTCTACATGTACCACAAATATGACTGGCCTGTGGATGATGTGCTCCATGCCCCTCCAGATCTCCTGCAGGATCCCTCACATTTGCAGATTGACCTTGGTCCACTTCAGTCTGTGCTATGCAGCAATTTACATGCTCAGCATGATGCTATTGAAAACCATGATGCAACTCCTGATCCCAATTTATGTGCTGCTGCTGTGGTGGATTGACAGGTCCAGGAACCCCATGATACCCCTGAACAGGGACAGGTGGATGGTGTGGATATGGAAAGGGAAGAGGCATAGGCTGATATCCATATGGGTATGGATGATGGTACAGGTATTGTGCTGGGTGATAGTGAGGGGGAACATAAAATTGCAAGGCCTGTGGTTGCCATGCTGGAGGGGGAACAGGAGGATAGTGTGGGTGGAGAGTGTTATGAGGCACTTGCCTAGGCATCTCATAACAGTGTTCTTTTTTCTTTTCCATTTATCTACTTACTATTAGAGTGTAGTTTTACTACAGCTGTGAGCTTAGCTCCAACTCTTATAGTAAGGACTCATTTCTATTCACTTTTATGAAAGAACTCAGGCAAGGCAACAAAGTAGAGAAGGAATATAGTTGAGATTTAGGTGACAAAGATGAGAACCAAAAGGTCTAGGGCCCACATAGTGGGTATGAGAGGAGAGATGGTAGCTGGTGATGACAAGGGCATACAGTATGTATGCAGAGGAGATAGAGAGTGTGTGTGTGCTTAGAGAGCCAGGTATGTCAGAGGAGAGAAAGGAAGAGTGTGCTACTAGAGACCCACCTCAGCAGCATGCTTGAGGGCTGAGGTGGTAAGATGACAGAAAGAAGAAGATATAGTGTAGTTGAGATAAGGTTAGAGTGGAGCTACAACTATGAAGACAAAAAGATGTCTCAAAGGAGATGAGAGTGGATCAGAGCATGTGATGATCAACTGGCACAATAAGTGACCAGTTGCAGATAAGATGAGATGAAGATAAGAAGATGAGATGTAAAGATAAGATAGAGAGATAAAGATAAGATAATAAAAGATAAATATATGTGTACATTGTATGCATTGGCATGGTCAGCATTGTGCAGGTAGATAGAGATTCCAACACTCTACAGTACTATAGTATTCTTATACTTGCTAAGGACTATCACTATACAATTAGCATGGACTCATCTTATCCCATCTTTGTTTACATTTGTTTATCTCTTGTTCACTTCAAACTTGTGGCTACTTACCTAGTTTACAATGGATGCATCTTAAGTCACATGATCTTGTTGATTGCTGTGCAATCATCATTGATCAATGAAC
This sequence comes from Albatrellus ellisii, assembly GCA_003314395.1. Lineage (NCBI taxonomy): Eukaryota > Fungi > Basidiomycota > Agaricomycetes > Russulales > Albatrellaceae > Albatrellus > Albatrellus ellisii. The sequence goes on along the minus strand of QLPN01002632.1, from coordinate 13,370 downwards.
TTTATATTGTTTGTACTATTCTTAGGACTTGTCTTTAGTATAAGTGGTTGCAAGTCTGGTGGTCTTAAACCCCAGTCTTGTCAACTTCACAATCTAGGGATTCTCCTACACTGCACTTGATCTAAGCTTGCCTTTGTGTCAGGCCACTATTATTCCCCTTATCTTTCTCTCCATTTTTCCTATTTTTCTAATGTCTCAATCACCATAGATCTTGCAATTGCTCCTGATCTATCAAAGCAATTCCCACAGCCATGCATTCCTTATGTTAGTCTTTATCAGCTGATGATGTGTATATCATCTGATCCCTGATCAGCCTGTTTACAAGATAGTTATGACTGTTTTTCTCATGGTTACTGCAGAATCTTTCTAATTGTTCTCACCCTGACTGTGGAGTGCTTACTTATTGTTCTCACAGTTGCTGTACTTATTGTACAGCACTGATGCATCCTTTCTATTGTTAGTTATGACATCATTCCTTCTTGTTCTCATACTCTGGCCCTATAGTGTATAGCATGGTCTGTGCACTGTTTCCAGTACTATATATGCAGTAGTTCACTTAGGGTTTTATTCCCAGTTCTGATCACCTGGGATATCCACTAGCCTGAAGTGTGATTAGTCCTTTATTTGCTTTAGTCTTTTCTATAGTTGTTTGGCTTTGACATTAGCATTGGCCTCACAATTGATCAGAACTCCATCCTCCATCACAACCCTCATCTCTTCCTCCCTCATCCCTTCCCCTCTGGATGTTGCCATCATCTGTGCTATGTCTGTCACCATTTCTACACTATTATGCTAACACAAGACCTGTGTCATGCCCCTCATCCCTTTGAATGTCTTCATCTTTTCCCTTGCACTCCTTTTGTCACTGCAATTGGTGAAAGCACAAAAGTGAGTGTACCTGTGACTTGTGGACAAAGTCTTATGTCCCTTGCTCACCTGCATCCACCCTCCAACTTCTGGTTGGACACTATAGTGTCTGGCCCATTCACCTCCACCTTGTGCCCAATGACCTCCTCCACACAGTGCCCCTGGACCCATATCTTTGTTGACAGGAGGATCCAGCAGTGTGGATGTTTGCCTGGAACTTTGATGACAACTGGTCCAATCCCTGGAGATCCAAGAGATCTTCAGACTGCTCTGGGACTGCCTGCATGCTCTGCACACACCCTTCACACTTGCTCTAGGACAGAGCAGCTCTTAGACAATGGTCTAAGTGTTAATTTCTACTCACTCTTCCCTCCTTGTTGTCCATCAGTTACCCATCTTCACCTTCACCATCACCTCCTTGCCTGGTATGCAAGAATTATCATACAATGTTGGGATGAACCCAACACCAACTATGAGAGATTCCCTCTATGGTTGTTCCCAGATCCAAGGTCAGAGTGGTGGAAAAATCAAGATAAGAGGTATTGAGTTAAGTACCCCCTGAAGTTGTCCTTGTACACACAGGCTTGGGCAAGCAAAGACAAACATGATTATTGATAAGAGGAGATTAAGTGTGTCTCCAAATGGAGAGAGGGCAGTGAGCATGGCTGCAGCAGATGAAGTGAATGTGGTAATGGCAACACAACATAGTAGATAGACAGCTGCAGGGGTGTATAAGAGGAAGCATAAGATGGCAGAAGTAAGTAGTACTCACTCAGATAGATGTTGAAGATGTCTGAGGGGATTGTATGTAGGATGTCCATCTTATATAGTGTTTGGTAGGTAGAGTTGGTGTGGAGAGTATAATGTAAAGTACAACAGCTACCATAAGGGGAGGGGATGTGTGTTGTCCTGGAGTATGTGTAAATTTTTGGACATGTATGTGGAAGTATGGTCCAAGGAGATAGTGTGAAGTGTATGTGTCCAGTAGGTAATGTGTACATGTGAAGGAAGTGTATGGTATTGGACACACAAATATTCAACAGTCCTTACATCTGCTGTGGTACTACTTTGCACACCCACATCTTGTCCCTCCCCCTGTTCTTCTTGAATCATCACTTCATCTTGATCACACATTTCAGATTGACCTGCACCACCACTTCACATCATATATTGCCAGGGGGCCCAAAATGTCTACATATTAGTGTAGACATATCATTCTTCAAAGGTTTCTTTTCATTGTCCTTATCATTTGCACATTTTATTGAGGAATGTAGTGCTTCCTTCATATGACTGAGTGTGCCATCAATTTGACATTGCTCAACTACAGAAGCACAGGAAACCTCATTGAAATTATTTGTCAAATCATCAGACAAATTGTCACAAGGACCCAGCAGCAATTGGAGTCAGAGACAACTGTCCCCTCCTCATCTTTGGGAAGACAGTGAGGAACCAGAATCACACTTGAGGAATCAATTTGCAAGTTTAGATGATCAAGAACCAGACACATCTCATCACTTAGACTCAGAGATCATGGTGATATGTGCTGTGGGTGTGTGTGAGAGGAATCTACAATTATGGCCACAACAGGTGCTGAAGGGTGTGTGCTGTAAGATCCCCTAGACACCAAAGGGAATAGAGTTAGTAGTTTAGGGTGAGTAATGTGATAACACAATGCAACTGGGAAACAGTGAGTGTGAGGCCAATGCTATTCTTGAAGCTGAACAACTGAAGAAAAGTTAAAACAAACAAATAGGACAATTGCACTTCAACTAGTGGAAATCCCAGATATATTAGTGTATGGTAAGAGAAAGAAGAGAACTGGTACTGTACCTAGTGGATATCCCAGATGATCAGAACTGAGGAATAAATGCTAGGTGTCATATAGCATATATAGTACTGTTCTCTAGGGAAGGTGTATAGACTAGCAAGAGCTGCACAGTAGAGATAATAATAACAACCAATCAGAAGTAGGATGGCTGATGACTGCAGTAAGTGTGGGAAGGACTGGTGATACTCTGCAGTAACAGTGAGAAAAGGAGTCATAAATACTTCATAAGCAGGCTGATTGGAGATCAGACAACTGGTGCATCATCAGCTGATAAAGACAAATGAGAGGAAAACATGACTGTGAGAATCACTTTAATAGATCAGGAGCAATTGTAAGATCTATGGTGATAGAGACATAAGAACAATAGGAAAAATGAAAAGAAAAATAAGGGGAATAATAGTGGCCTGACAGTGAGGAGATGTGACAGAAACATGACACTGTTAATGTGACAACAGGAATAATGGGGGACACAATGCAATGCAATAATAAATGCAACCTATGAGGTATGTGCACTTTCTTGACTGTGAGGCATGTGGAGGGAAGGGTGGAACATGCTTTTTTGCAATCTGACTTGGATGGGAGAGGTGAGACAAATCATGGGCAGGGAATCTATTCATTTCTGACAGGTGATGAGCCATCTGAATACAAGTCTAGCTCCAAGACTGGAGCACAATAAAACAAAACAGAAAATTTACAATGCAGGGTTGATCATAGGGACAATTGGAAATGAGGTGGAGTCTGGATGTGAGCAATAGAGTATCATACTATAACAGATGAGAGAAAAAGGAAAAGGACTGACCACACTAACTGCTGGCTTTGTGACTCATGACTCTAGCAGGGTTACTTTGGTAGGCCTTGACCAAGCATTGGCCTATTCATCCTATCAGTCCTGCTTGTTGTCAGCTGAACCCAGTCCTGTATTCCAGCACCTAAGCAAATGCACAATTGATGTGACTGTGGATGATTGTTGCATGTGGCATGTTAATGTCACTGTGTTTGCCTGAGTCACTGATTGTGAGGCTGACACTACTAGTGAGGTCACACAGTAGTCCTATAGAAGAGGAGAGGAAAGGATGATAGTATATTCAAGGACTAATGTGCTATGAAGTGGATATCCCAGAAGTACTAAGCTAAAGAACAAGTACACTACTTAGTACAGTATATATAGTAAATGTCTGTGTGCACAGACCACATATGTTACTGTAGGGCAGGAATTTGAAAGTATACAACAGGGATAGCATGATGTCATGCACAGCATGCATGAGAATGATCTGTATGTAATGTGCAGCATTGCACAGTCATCATGAGAATATGTGTCATAAGTAATGAGTAACCAGCCTGATGACCAATCATGAATGAGTCATAGATTATCATGAGAGATCTAATTGGATAAGATAAGATCTGATATAGATCTCAAGTGATAAGGTAAAAGAAAATCATAAAATGAAAAGAAAAATAACACATCCTGACAATACCCCTGTTTTATGGGTGAGACAACTCAACAAACCACTAAACTCCTGTAGAACCAAAGCCTTTTTCCCCTCATGAAGTATTATCCAATGATTTGACTTCCAAGACATTGGCAAAAGATATGTTTTTGAGGATCAATTGAGCAATGCAATATTTTCTTTTATCTGGAATATGTCATTTCCATTGTTGATAAGAAGAATTTTGAGAGGGCCACAATAGTCTGAGTCAATTACTCCAGCTCCAATTAATATAGAGTTTTTGACAGCCAAACCACTGTGAGGCACAATATGTCCATAACAGTGACTTGGTATAGCCAAGGAGACTTGAGTATCAATTAACTATTGACTGTGTGGTGGTACCCTGCTTCTTCTGCACTATAAAGATCTAATCCTGCTGCAAATGATGAACCTCTGGTAGGAAGAGTTGCTTTGTTTGAAAGTTGTTTCATGGGTAATGCAATATCTCAAATGGTGGTGGGATGTGATAAATGGAATTCTTTGACTAATTTGGGAACATCTTTGGTGATGATAGATGCTGGTTCCCAAGAATTATACTTGTGTGGGTAGTTCTTCCATTTAATCAAGTATTTAACTTTGCCATATTGTTTTCAAGTATTCAGAATTTCTTCAACTTCATATCTCTCTTCTCCTCCTTCAACTATAGGAGCTGGTGGGGATTTTTGTTTTCTTTCAGGGACAGAGTTGGCTGTGAATGGTAATAGTTTGACCACATGAAAGACTGGATGGATTGTTAACATCTTGGGTAATGCAAGTTTGTAGCTATTGTTGGATAAAACTTTGATAATTGCATATGGTCCAATGTCTTTGTGATCCAGTTTCTTCATGGGTCAATCCAATTGAATATTGGATGTATCTAGCCAGACTTTTTCCCCTACTTCATATCTGGGAGTTGCTCCTCTGTGTGCATCATAATACTTTTTCATATCTTCTGATGCTTTCTTCAATGCTGATTTAGTGTCATCTCTAGCTCATTCTAGTGAGGATGTGAAAACATCTACTGATTTGATATTAGATTTGGTGTGAGGTTCAAATCCCATTCTCAGATGTTGACCACTGTTCAATATGAATGGGGTTTGCTTGGTAGATGCATTGATTCAATTATTGTAGCAAAACTCTGCCATAGGCAGCCAGTTCATCCAATTGCTTTGTCAATGATTAACAAATATTCTGAGATATTGTTCTATCTTTTGATTTATTCATTCAGTTTGTCCATTAGTTTGTGGGTGAAAAGTGGTTGAAAGTGCTGTTTTTATTCCAAGAATTTTATTCAATTCCTTCATCACTCTTGAAGTAAATTGTGGGCCTCTGTCAGAGAGGACTTTTTCTGGTAATCCATGTAGTTTCCAGATGTTGTCTCTAAAAAGCTGCATGACTCCTTCTGCTGTTACCATAGTAGTAGTGGGCATTGTGTGAATCATTTTTGAAAATTGATCCACCACTACTAGGATAGAGTCATATCCCTGACTATCTGGCAATTGTGTGATAAGGTCTGTCGATATGATTTGCCAGTGTCAATCTGGGATTTCATTAGGCATAAGTTTGCCTTGCAGTTTCTTTGTGACAACTTTTGTCCTTTGACAAAGTTCACATCCCTTCACATATCTTCCAATATACACTGCCATTCCTTTCCACCAAAATGTCCTTCCAACTAGTTTCAATGTTCTCCATTGTCCTGGATGTCCTGCTATTGGACTATCATGGCAATGCTTTGCCACTTCTGCTCTGCAGCTTTCAGGAACAAAGACTTTTCCTTGGTATGTAAGGAGTCCCTGTTCATTTTCCCCATGTCCTGCAATAATTGCCATCTTTGCTTCATCTGCTGGCAATTCTCTCCATTGCTGTATTCCCCCTTTGTTCTTCTGTGCTTTCAAGATCTTTTTCAGTAGTGGTGGGTTTGTGAATATTGCATTGATTGATTGTTTGAAAAACTCTGGTTTCAGCAATATGATGTTGTTGTTGTCACATTCTGCCCCCTCTTTATGATCTGGATGAGGTGATCAGGCTTGTTGGATGATTTACCCAGGCAATGGGTAAGGTTGAAATCGAATCTAGAAAGAAAAAGAGACCATTGTGCCTGGTGACAATTCAATTTCTGGGCACTCATAAAGTACTCTATATTCTTGTGGTCTGTAAGGATTTCAACTGTGTTTTGTGCACCTTTGAGGTAGTGCTGCCATTGTTCCAGTGCTCTGATTATCACCAGCATTTCTCTGTCATAGATGTTGTAGTTTTGTTCTGCTGGTGATAAACTTTTGCTGATATAGGCCACTGGATCCCACTTGCCATCATCACATTTTTGGGATAATACAGCTCCAGTTGCATAACCAGAGCTGTCTGCTTCTACCAGATATGGTTTGTCTGCTTCAGGAAATACCAAAATGGGTTTGGAACACATGGCCATTTTGAGTGAATTGAACACATGTATTTGATCATCTTCCCATTTCCATTTGGCATCTTTTTGTAGCAAAGCATTCAGAGGTTTGGCAATTTCCAAAAATCCTCTGATAAAGCATCTGTAGAAGTTTACAAATCCCAAGAATGACCAGGTTTCTGTGACAGTGGTGGGAGTAGGCCATTCTGCAACACCTTGTACTTTGACAGGATCCATCATGATCTTGTCAAAAGAGATCTTGAGTCCAAGGTAATCTATCTCTTCTTTCTCAAAATTGTATTTTTCTAGTTTTAAGTAGAGTTTGTTGTCTTGAAGTATTGTCAGTACTGTTGGAAATACCAACGGTGACTGTTCAGCTTCACTATACTTATCACTTACATGTCTTCTTTATGTCCTTACTGATGCATGTTCTAACCACTTACTTAACTCACTACCATGTTCTAGCCCCACTTACATCACTATACCACATTTGTGTAGCACATACTACACCCCCACATACACCCCCACATTTACACTCCACCTGAACTCAGTTCAGTGTGCACTACTTATACCAGGCCCCCCACTTTCTTACTACTTTATGGCATTATACAAGATGTCATACCACATATCCCCACTCTGTGCCCTAGTGCACACCACTTACCACTGTGCCCTCACCGCCGCCTATACAATCTGCCTCTTCCTCTTTGTCGTTGGCTCATGTCTGTGCAAACAAGTACTTCAGTGATGATTTGGCAATGCTCTTCCAATGTCTTTGTGAAGATAAGAATATCATCCATATAAACAACTACTTTGCCATTTGCAATGAGAATGCAGAAAAGATGATTCATCATCATTTGAAGGGTGGCAGGGCTATTTGTCAGTCTGAAGAACATGACTAGTGGTTCAAAAAGTCCCTTATTGGTTATAAAAGCTGCCTTCCATTCATGTCCCTCTTGGATTTGTACATTGTTATATCCCCATTGAATGTTGAGTTTAGTGAAAAACTTTGCCCCTTTGAGTTTATCAATTAATTCTGAGATGAGTGGTAGAGGATATGCATTTTTAATCATAATCTCATTGAGGTGACAATAATCTTGTACTGGACATAATTCTCCTGATTTCTTCTTGGTGAAAAAGAATGGTGATGCCATTGGGGATTTTGAAGGTCTTATACATTCAGATTTCAGAATTTCTCCAATTTGGCTTGTTTGATGAGGGATAAATTATAGATCTTCCCTACATGCATTTTTGAGTTTGGCTTTAACTCTATGGCATGGTCCCATATACATTTGGGAGGTAGTTCATCAAAAGATTCTTTTTCGAAGACTGTTTTGAAATGATGGTATGTGAGGGGTACTATGTCTTCAAAAGATCTTTTGATTTTCTTTTTTTCTGCTTCAATCATGAGATCTTGACTGATGTTATTGATTGCTGCTTCCTTCTCTTCTTTGCCAATCATAACACACAGAATCTTATCTCCAGGTCTTGGTTCATCTTCTTCATCATCATCTACTTCTATCATCTTTGGTACTTCCTTCTTTAATCATGCTTCTTTTTTTGTTGTTTTGATTTCCTTCCTAGACTTTTTCTCTTCAAGAAGTCTAACTTGACATCTTCTTGGGCATCTAGAGAATGTTACTAATCCTGATTGCCAATCTATTTCTGGATTATGGATTTTAAGCCATGTTTCTCCAAGAATTAGATTAGATTTTCCTAGACCAGTGACACAGAATGTAGTTCTTTCAGTATGGTCATAGGTTTTCAGGATTAAATCTACTGTTTCTCTAATAGACCCATTCTCATTATCTGTTCCATTGACGTTGTAGACTGGGATTGCAATATGTAATTTTTTTTTGTGTTTAGATTCTTTTGTTTTATGAATTGTTCATCAATATAGCATGTTGTAGCACCTGAATCATGTAGAGCATCTACAGTGACTGTTGCTCCAGTATCCACTGTTTTGATTTCTACTTTAATCATGGGTAATTTGGTTTTAATTCCTATGATCTCATGCTTTTCTTCTTTGTGAGAGGGCATACTCTCAGATACCTCTTTCTCTTTCTTTTCCTGATGAGTTGGAACAATAATGCATTCATCAATGATTGGATTGCATACATTGGCATGATCAACAGTGCCATCATCAGGAAATAGAACTGAGAAATGATTGGAGGACAATGCAGTGGTGTCTACTGATTGTCCTTGGCAAAACCCTGCCTATCTACAGACAACCCTCTCTTCTCCCACTCATCATTCATGGGTTTCTGAAAGTCCTCTGTTGACATCTGCCTGATGTCCTCATGTATCTCCCTGATACTCTTTTTTCTCTTCTGTGGGCATTCATGTGATATGTGCCCCTCCTGTCTGCAATTGTAGCATATGATAGTCTTTCTGCACTGTGTCCTATCAACATCCATTGGTACAGTGGCATTGGTAGCTCTTTGTGCTGGTGGATTACTTTGGACATTCCATCCTGCTTGGGGGCATGTATAGTTTTGATTGTATCTGGGGGTCCAAGCAGGGGCACCTCTGGTTTGCATGAGTTGTTTGAACTCACACATGTGTCTGTCCACAGTTTGGGCTATTTGTTGCCATTCCAGGTAAGTGACAGGAGGAGGATTGATGTTATAGATCCTTTGTAGGAGTTCATTATTTAATCCTCTGCAGTAGCAATCAGTGAGAGCTTGGTCATCATATCTTGCTTTTGCTGCAATGAGGAGAAAATCTGTGGTGTATTCCTCCACTGTCTTTCCCATCTGTTGTATTTTGTGGAGTTCTTGTTGCACAGTATGGGCTTCATCTGGGTCTCCACATTGGGTGCACAGCTTATTATTAAATTCTACCCAATTTTGGAAGGGCACAGGGTGGAGTGGATTGAGGTGGTTAGCCTCATGCAGTCACTGTTTAGTGACATGTAGATTTCTCCACACTTCTGCACTTCCTCCTATCATATAGGATAGGGCATATGTAATGCAGTCACTGTTGACCCATGTTTTGTTTGCAGCAAATACTAGGAATAACTCCTGTATAAAAGAGTCAAGTTTGTTGTGCTTCCCCAAGAATGGAGTAGGCACAGAAACTTTTACTTTGTGTTGTGCAAGCATGTGGGCCCTGAGGCCTGCAGATTGGCCAGATATAGTGGCTGGTGTAGGGTGTTGGGTTGGCTGGGTGCTCATCATTGCTGTGATACTGGCCAATGAGCTGGTTATGTGTACCAATGCAGTTCCCATCTCCAAGAATTGCACATTCTGGTTTTGTGCATTTGTATGTTGTGTTTCCATTGCCACCTTCATCATCTCCACTGTATCCTCCAGATCTGTCATGTGTATTCTGGCAGTTTCTGCTTGTCTTCTTTCCCTGTTGGTCTCCCCTGATGAGTCTTTGATTATTGGGGTGGGTTCCCTCATGTCCCAATTGCTGGGTCCTGAGGTAGTCATGATTCATTTTTGAAGGTGAAGGCTTGGGGGATCAAATTATAATATGGGCTGGTTCACTCATAGTACTGCAGAAAGAAATGCCAAGGGAATTCATCATGATGGGTGGTGTAGTATGGGTTATGGAGTTCAAAAAACCAGATTTGTCAGGCCACCTTTATTTTCTCAAATTTTTCTCAAATTTTTCCTATTTTTCTTACATTTCTATTACCATAGATCTTACAATCACTCCTGATCTATCAAAGCAATTCTCATGGTCATGTATTCTACTTGCTTGTCTTTATCAGCCAATGACACATATGTTGTCCAATCTCCAATTGGCCTGTTCTATATTTAGTTATGATTCATTTTCTCACCCTTACTGTGCATGCTCACCAATCCTTCTCACACCTGCTGCAGAGTATCACCAATCACTCTCACAGTTACTGCAGAGCCTCAGTCAGCACTTATGTGTTCCTGTCTATTATTGGATATGATGTCATTACTTTACTTTCTCTTTCTCCTGCCTTATACTGTACAGCACAGTCTATGCACTCTCTAGTATACTATATATACATAGGACTCCTAGTGGTTTATTCCCCAGTTCTGATCATCTGGGATATCCACTAGGTACAGTAGCATCTTCTCTTTCTCTTGTCTTACTGAGCTGATTATATATCTGGGATATCCACTGGTCTAAGTGCAATCGTCCTTTTTGTTGTTTTAGCTGTTTCAGTTGTTCAGCTTTGACATAGTGTCAGCCTCACAAGATTGCTTGTTGACAGTGATAATTGAATGCATTGCCATAGTATCTTTGGAGAGTGGTGGAGGTATTTGGTTGTGTGGGGTGTGTGAGAGGAGTGACAAGTTTGGCATAGGATTTGCCAGAATGAGTCTTCCTTTCCAAGTGAAGTATTCTTGGAATGATGAAAGATAAAATTGCACAAAGTGAAAACTCTTTACACCTTTTTCAAGGGTGTAAGCCTTTCAAATGCAAAGTGGAAGATGGTGGTATGGTAATGTGCTAAGTACTACTTGTATAATATGACAGAATTCTCTGATACAGTAAAATTTAACATATCCCTGGTCTGAATAGTTGTCAGGGGGTTTTCAGTGCTCCACTAAGTGGTAAGACACCCTTGCACTACTCACCAAGGCAATGTAAGGCCTGGCACTGTAGCTGACTACAAAAAATTCAAAACTGTAAAAACAGAATACTATGTCTTCTTAGACAAGTAGGGTGGGGAGTGATGGTGTCAGGATGTACTTATTTTTCTTTTCATTTTATGATTTCTTTTGATCTTATTGCTCAAGATCTACAGAATATATCTTATCTCATCTTATCAGATCATCTGTAAATCTTATCGCAATCATCTATGACTCATATCCATTCATCATCAGATCTATTACTATACACATATGACTCATACTCTCACAGTTGATTATTGATGCTGTGCAATGCTGCACAGTGCTTACTGATAGTTCTCACAGATGCTGTGCATCTTACTTACATATGCCTGCCCTATAGTGACAGCACATGGTCTGTGTGCCAATCTCTTTCATATATATAGGGCACTTCTGTAGCATGTATTCTTTAGCTTTATACATCTGGGATATCCACTTATACAGCATGACTTCATCCTTAGAAGTATTGCCTCATCCCTTCACCCATCCTCCTCTTACTCTTGTGACCTCACTGTCAAGCATGAGCCTCACAATTGTATAAAGCTCCTCACAGCAACCTCACCTCTTCCCTCATTCCCATTTCAAACCATCATTCCCCTCCCTCCTCGCTCAAGAGAGCATTGTATTGTTATAGTTCTCCCATTCTTTGTAGTTCAGCTACAGCACCAGGCCTTACATTACCTCAGTGAGTAGTGCTAGGATGTCTACCACTTAGTGGGGCATCGAAGATCTCTCTGACAACCGTTCGGACCAGAGATACTATAACCTTTACTATATCAAAGAATTCTTTTGTAGTACCAGTAATATGTATATACCAGTATCTACATACCTACCACCACTTTCCACTCTGTGTTTAAATGGCTTGTACCCTTGAAAAAGGTACAAAGAGTTTTCACTTTGCACAGTTTTATTTTTCACCATTCCGAGAATCCTCCGCTCGGAAAAGAGGACTAGGTCAGGCAAATCATATGCCAGACTTACCTCTGCAATACCACCACCCACTTATCCTCGAATCTCCCAAGCTCTCATCCACTATTACGGCAACACATTTGAATATCATTGTCAACAAGCAATCTGGTTCTACAAGCTCCACAATCCCTACTTTACTGATCATCCTGAAGACTTCCTGTGGCACTTCTTTCCTCACTATTGGGAATGAGCCAGCCTGTATTACAATTCGATCCCCCAACAGTTCATCTTTAGAGGAGAAGTCAATAGATGAGCGGTCCTTCAAACTGGCAAGCAAGAGAACCGGCACCATTTCTACCAGAGTCATCAGAAGAGAGAATGGACAACACAGACCGAATAATGCCAATGGTGACTTGGATAGTGGACTTGGAGGATACACTGGAGATAATGAGACACGAGATAGAAAGGTCAAAATTAGCGCAACAACAACAACAAACACACCAATTGGAAATGGGGAACACTTTGGTTGAGATTACCAAATCATTGGCCAAAATAACATCAATGCTATCTGCCCCCCAAATCCCAATGCAACCTTTGACAAATATCTCTGGCCTATCTGCCACCCCCATGGGCCATGTGTTTGCCCAACACTGGGTAAAAGTTTTGTCACCTACTCCATACTCAGGGAAGCATGACAAACTTGATTCCTTCATCCAAGAACTATTCTTGGTATTTGCGGCAAACAAAACATGGGTCAATAGTGACTGAATTACCTATGCCCTGTCATATATGATAGGAGGAAGCATGGAGGCATGGAGAAATTTAGTAGTCACCAAGCAGCGATTACATGAAGCCAACCCAAATAACCCATCTTACCCAGAACCATTCACTAACTGGGTTGACTTCAATATGAAACTCCAAGCCCAATTTGGAGACCCAGATGAAGCCCAAACAGCGCAACAACTATTACATAAGATACAACAAGGAGGGAAGACAGCAGAGCATTTCACTACTGAGTTCCTTTTAATAGCAGCAAAAACCAAATATGATGATGAAGCTCTCATCGACTGCTTTAAAAGGGGACTCAATGTAGATCTACTCCTCAGAATTTACAACATCAATCCTCCTCCCTCCACATATCTAGCATGGCAGCAAATGGCGCAGAGCACGGATCAACACATGCAGGAATTCAAACAATTGGTTGCAGACAGGGGATCCTCAAGCTGGGGACCCAGATACAACCAAAACACAAACAATCCCACTACAGTTGCTAATCCTTCTGCCCCATCGCATAGGGCCAATAACAACAC
>QLPN01002631.1:0-26639 GCA_003314395.1 Albatrellus ellisii | reverse complement strand
TCATCAAGCCAATATCCAAAACTTGGTTACCAGGAGTAACATTCTAGACCTTCCCTAAGACCGTCCAATAGGCTGCTCTTAGCACCGGATGCTGCAGATTGGGAGGCCACTTGCCATTACAAGTTAAATATGATGGAACAGATGGGTGCTAAGAGCGGCCTATTGGACGGTCTTAGGGAAGGTCTAAAATGTTACTCCTGGTAACCAAGTTTTGGATATTGGCTTGATGAACGTAACAGAAGTTCCGGATGATGATGAAGAATGGGATTAACGATATAGTTATGAGGATGATTCCACCAATAACAATACGAGGATCCAGTTTTGACTTAGCGTAAGAGGTCTTAGTGACTTTTAGAGTTCTTAGACTTAGTTCTGAGAGAGACGCGAGGTTATAGCGAGCTTAGTTCAAGCGCAGTGTAAGGAGAATCCCTAGATTGCGAAGTTGACAAGACTGGGGTTTAAGACCGCCAGTTTGTCAACCACTTATACAAAACTAGCGTCCTAACTATAGTACAGTTATGCAGTAAAGCGCAGTAAGTACACGTCCATGTGATATAAGTGGCTCAGCCACAAGCGCGAAATAGAACTAGGTATAAACAAAGGTAAATAGGAGCGAGAAAAGGGAGTCCTTGCTAATTGTATAGTAATAGTCCTTAGCAAGTAAATGTTATAATAAAATAAAAAGAAAGATAAAAGAGAAAAGATAAGTCTAATATAGTACCTGGAGCTATGCTCACACTTAAGTATGTAAATACTTAAGTACTATAAAAGAGAAAAGAAAAGATAAATCCTTACTAAGTAAAGTGGAGCTAAGCTCACACTTGTAGTAATAATACTACACTTTACTATAGTAAGTAAAATAAGAAAAAAAGAAAAAAGAAAACAAAAAACGTGTTACGAGGTGCCAAAGCAAGTGCCTCGTAACAATGGGCACTTGGTCCTTAGTCAACCTACCACCTGGTCACATTGCAATCCCCAACAAATGGGTCTTCAAACTGAAGAACAATGGTCACCATCGTGCCTGATTGGTTGCCAAAGGATTCAAGCAGATCCATGGAGTGGATTATGACAAAGTATTCTCACCTGTCATGCGATTTGAGTCCATCAGGTTTCTCTTTGCCCTCACCATGACCCAGGACTGGCACATACATTCAATGGATGTCAAGAGTGCTTTCCTCAATGGCGAGGTTGAAGAAGAGCTTTACATGCGCCAACCTGATGGATTCACAATCCCTGACCTCACTGAAAAGGTGTGCTGCTTGCACAAGTCAATTTATGGCCTCAAGCAAGCCACACAGCAATGGAACATGTGGATGGATGCATCTCTGGCTCTCTGCACCTCAAACGCATTTCTTCAGACAGAGGAATATACGTTCACCAGCAGGAGGGTTCATTTTTATTCCTTGTCCTGTACATTGACAACATCACCATCTTTGGTGACAAACTTGTGGACGTCCTTGAGCTCAAATGCACTCTGGCTGTGGAATTCAACATGACAGACTTAGGAGAAACCACATCGCATCTGGGTCTCAAAATCTCAAGGGATCGCACACATTGCACAATGCGACTGTGCCAATCCTGCTACATATCCAGCATGGTCACCTGGTTTGGCCTGCATGACTGCAATCCCATACACTGTAAGACAGCAGTCCTACATATCCCATAAGGGAGACCGGCGCACACTAAACTTAGGATCACTCCAAAGAATAGGATATGCCAGCCATAACAAGCTGGAGTATATTCACTATCTACAGAGAACCTATATACTACAGCTATAAGCACACAGACCAGTGCAGTAACTATAGGGCAGGTCTATGAAGACAATACCCACAGTGAGTAATGACATCATGCACAGCATGGGCACATCCAGAAGAGAAGCAACAAAAGAAGGTAAGTAGATAAAGATTAGATGAGATCTGATAGACTGAAAGGAAAGAAGATCTAATCTAATCAAAGAGAAAAGTAAAAGAAAAGTAAAAGAATAAAGAAAGGAGTAAATGCTCCATAAACGAAGCCTGACATACACATGCCGCTTCCTCCCTCCGTCGCTCTTGTTCCCTCTACTGGCACTGCCAGCTCATCCATATGCACACTATATCAACAAGTCATCAGCAGCCTAATGTACACCACCATTGTATCTCGCCCCAATGTTGCATATGCCGTGAACACTCTGGCCTGCTATGCCACCAATCCTGCACCCAAGCACCTCACTGCCACCAAGCATGTCATGCAATATCTTGCTGGCACTGTTGATATGGGTCTCACATACAACAGTGCTCATGGCACCACCATCTCTGCACACTCCAATTCCTGTGAACTTAGGTATGAGCCAACCAAGAGGAGGAGAGAGCAGATGAGGTAGGAAGTGGTGCACGCTAGGGCGCAGAGTGGAGAGACGCAGTATAACATTTTGTATAATGTCATAGAGCTACAGAAAGTGGGGGGCGTAGTATAAGTAGTGCGCGCTGAACTGGATTCAGGTGGAGTGTAAATGCGGGGTTGTATGTGGGGGTGTAGTACATGCTACACAAATGTGGTTATAGTGGTGTAAGTGGGTCTAGAACGTGGTAGTGAGTTTAGTAAGTAGTGGAACATGCATCAGTAAGGATGTAAAGAAGACATGTGAGTGATAAGTATAGCGAAGCTGAACAGTTACCATTGGTATTTCCAACAATTCCAACTGGGCCTCCTCCCTCTCCAATTGACAATCCACAGGCACATACGTCTTCCTCCTCACAGGCAGTGCTATTGCATGGTCCTCCCACTGTCAGCACATTGTTTCATTCTCCTCCACCACTGCCAAATATGTCATGCTCTCGCAGGCCACAGAACAGGCCATGTGGTACAAATACCTCACTTCTGAATTGGGGATCCCTTTCCCTCTACCACTCACCATCTTCAGGGACAACAAGGGTTCGATTGACCTCGCCAACAACCCTGTAATCAGCAAGGGTAGTAAGCACATTGAGCTCAAGCACTACCACATCCATGAATGCATCATGTGTGGACTTGTCTCACTCATCCACCTGCCCTCCACATCGATCCTCACAGATTGCCTCACCAAGTCACTGCCATGCATTGCCTTTGAATCACAATGTGCCGCTCTCGGTCTCATTCCTGTCAGTTCACCAAACACAGGGGGCTGTTCAATCTAGTGTGTACACATACATACACTTTCATTTGGCTCCCTTTCCATCTTCCTACACATATTACTTACATAGTACATATGTACATCTACTTACAACCACACACTTCTATCCCTTGGACCACTCACACCTCTGAGGCCATTCACACTCCACACACTTTTCCAGGATGACACGCGTCCTTCTCACTTAGGTAGTCATTGTACTTTACTTACCCACTCCGCTCCAACTTTACCTACCTCATACTATATAAGATGGACACTTACACTACTACTACTCAGACATCTTACCACTCAGTCTGACTCTCTACTACTGCCTGGCATTGCCTTACTGCATTCGCCTTTACTCATCACGCTACAGATGCTATCTGCTCTACTCCCCTTTGGGGATGTGCTGCTAAATGCAATCACAATCTTATCACTTATCACTGCCTGCCATAGCCTGCATGTACAAGTCCATCTAGCACGTCTAGATGCTCACAGGAAGTCACCCACTATATCTTCTCTCTCATTGTCATCTTCTTTTAGTAAAATCAAAAACATCTGTCTTAAATCATCCATGGGGATAACTCTCCACTATCAGGCCTCAGTGCTGCATCTCTCCCATATAGCCCCAAAGACTAAATTCTGTCTAGATATTATCTCTCTCCTAGCTATGCTCATATGCCTATTTCCACACCCATAACCTTTATAAATCTATAGCAGAATGCTATAGATGCAATCAGTGAGGTTCAATTAAGTATGACAGAACATAACTCACCTCAGTTGATAATGGAAACAACTGAGGGAGAGTATTGGAAACATGGTAGGTATTTATACATACATGGCATAGTGAAAATACAATCACATGTATGTTGTATATACTGTAAGCTGTATAAAAACAGAGTAGATGAAACAAGGAGAGAAATGACACCTGTCATGTAGACACAAATAGAAGATATTGCAACACTTCAACTTGAACATGCAATGTGATTGCTCTAATTTTAACAGGAGCAGGCTTCACCTAGGTGGACAGACTTGCTCACAAGATAATGGGGGCTGATTGATGCACATAAACCATTGTTGTGATGTTTTTTCGGAATCTATGGGTTGAGGAAGTTTTTAGGAGGCCGTTACCTCATTCGGACAGAATCGGACCCCCATCGGACCACCATCCGGACATCACTTTTTTTTTTCCTGCTCAAACGGCATTTGGGGGGATATTCAGGGTCCTGCGGCTCGATGATGAACACAGTCACTGGGTTCAGTTGGCAAACTAGAGGCATGACGCACATGTTCACAGTCATCTATTACATAGTATCCGATACAACACGGACCATCCATACGCTGGCATGTTTGCACTGTAATAGGCGTTAGACAGTACATCCTCATCACCTCAGTTTCCAATATCTCCAATACTATGTTCCTGGGCTGGCGCCAGCATGTCATTCGTGGTTACAACATATCCGTTACTCTGGGTCCTTACACATAACAGTGTCTGAGTCCTTCTACAGTAACATACACATTCCTGCTTTCCTTGCGTTCCTCATGACGGCGTCACTGTCTCCTCCATACCACATCCCAACTTGCTGTTCTCCATTTCCTTTCGGTCTCCCTTCTCCATTTCCTGACGGCTTTCCAAAGCACGTGTGTTACAATTTCGTGATCTGCAACGCATCCTGCATCCACCCACACCATTCCGCATGGACAATCAATCATCGTCAACTCCCTCTCCGGATAGCATACACTACCACCTCTTTTGGCGGAGAATTAGGAGAGCAACCCATGTGATCAGAAATATGAGCCTGAAGCAGGAGGGTTCACACTCCCACCTTAGTCATACCTTACGAGAAAAGATGTGCCACTCAGATATTATCATCGTGGAGGGGCGGTTTTGGATCAGTAGAAGTTTGCCTTGCTCATGATGCCGCATCCTCACTATTCCTACCAGCATTGATCCAAGAGAAATGCCACGGTCGGGCCACAGAATACTCTCCTCCTTCAAGAGTTGTTTCTCCGGGCCAACACCTTCTGGCCTGAGGCTGTGCACGCAGTGAGGATGTAATCCATACCTTCGGGCACGCCGTACGCGTTGTTCGTACTTCTTTTCCAGTAGGGGCGGAGGCAGCGTCACAGGAAGATGCGGATGGTGCACAAGAACGTCTGCTAGTGGTTCCTGATCGGCCTCCAGGAATAGGAGGTTGCCAGTGTGGGGGGTCGTCGGTGCTTTATGTTGCAGGATCCCTGCGTATACCAGTGAGTCAGTGCCAACGTCGTTGCTGTGGCCCTTCACCTTCAAGTTGTAGAAAATCGCGCTACCACCGCGGTGTCGCAGGGCTGCATATGTAGTATAAGGTCTGTGAAGGAGATAATCGCAGGGTTGTCGCAATACTGCAGAGGATCTTCGCATACGAGAAAACGAGCAAACCACTCTATTCTTTTGTTACTTGAACATCGTCAGTTCAAGGAAAATGACATTGCTTGCATGAACAGCTTCACAATGCAGTCAGCGTTCTGACTAAAAAGGCTGAGAGCTTAAAAGTCGTTGCCTTGTATGATATTTTTCATGGATATATAGGCAGTTTCTTATTTTCAGCTGTCTGTATAGGACGCGATATTTCTTTCTCCCAAAGATATGGGCGAAAAAACACGTTTTTGAGGGCGACATTAGACTATCACAAAAACAGTAGATTTGAGTATATAGAGGTGACGAAAAAAGAATTGCTAAATCTTCTCTCGGGTTCTCGAGATCATAGAGATATAAATCAGAGATTCAGTGTTTAGTGAACAACTCGGTGTGACCAACATTTTTGTAAATAGCGATAACTTGGCTCACTCCTGACACGAACGTACATCAGAACTCAGAGATTATTGTAGGCATCGAAAAACTTACTTTCTTCCAGACCTTTTTAGCGAACTCCGCGATGAGTGCTGCTGTTTCCTCAGGCTCTTCCCAGTACAGTGCATGACCCCCATCTTCCACAACCTTCGATTCCATTTTCCCATCATGGCGTTCTATCTCCTGTGTCAGATGTTCCCCACTGACAAGCATGTCGCGGGTCCCATAGTACGCGAACAACGGGAGTCCACCCTTCAATTCGTTAGCCAGCGCCTGTACGTCATGTTTTCGCGATGTTGCAGCTTCCCGCGCTGCATCACCCTGTATCGCCTGCATACCAGCATAGTAGCAGCGTGTAGAGAACGTGGGCGGAGGTACGCGGGATGTGGTGAAGCATGAATCCGACATAGCCAGGAGTGCATCAGCTCTCTGAAATGGATCAGAAAGTTCTGAGATGATCGTCTGCAGGTGAGGCGTACCGCCCCCCGAATGAAGTTGGGGAATTGTGCAGAGGGCGCTCAGATAAAAGATTCCCGAAATCGGGAAAGGCCGGACATTGGCCGCTACGTCAACCGGGATAGTCCCTAGTTACTGGTTTGAGAATGGTTTGGGGGAAGTCTGGACAAAGATGTGGCTCGCCTCCAAAACTCCTGGATAAATGTTCAGACGATGATCAACGTCATAGCTAGGTACCCACGTACCACCCAACGTATGCGGGCCTGTGTAGATTGAACGCCCGAATAACTGCCATGAAGTCATCTGCGTACAACTTTGATGAATGCGCCTCCGGGTTTGCTGGTTTTCCGCTGCGCCCGTGCCCGCGCAAGTCGTATCGGACCTAACTCACGCAGTGTCACGCAAGCGCCGCAATGAAAGAGAGAGAAAAAAAGAACACTCACAATGTACACCTCGTCAAGCAGACGTGGCTGTTGACAGAAATCATCGAATACCCCACCACTCAACGTCATGCCATGGACAAGCACCACGTGCGGGTTCTGTGGATTCCCTGAGGCCTCGGCATATATCTCACAGTCGTCTGAGGAATGTAGGGTCTTTACAACAGTGTTGGACATGACTGCGATAAAGGATCGCGATGAATGGCTGGTGCAACACCTGTAGTCAGCTTCGTATATAGCCCTGAGGGCTAGTCAGACTGTGACAGACCTTTTAGAATGTTCGCTTCGATGACACAGAGATTAGATGACACAAAATGCAAAAGCTCGAAGCTCGCGAGAGATTGCCTTGGGACTCGTAATCTCAAAGAGAAGAGAACCCTCGGGAGCCTCAGTGAGCAAACGCCACAAACACACGCAGATACACGCAGATACAAATGGTGAATGATCCCCTCACCACATACATACATCATATATATATATAGGGCGGAGTTTGGAGGTGCTCTTCCAGCACTAGTCCTCAACTAGGAAACAGGGGTTTCCACACTGTACAGCGGATGCATTCACGATATGACAGCGCTGAGCATGTGACAGCACTTCCGGAGACGCCAGCAATAGCAGTTGAAAAGCCCGAGCAAGAGACCATCGATGTTTCATCAAAGAGAAGGGTGGTACAACTGCAACCGCGTGGTACTGTAGAGTTTCGACCAATTCGACACCCTTATGCCAGTGTGACCACGACATGTCTCACGAAACTTTTCGTTATCGTGCAGTCGCTAGGAGGACCCGTGACGGGGATCAAATCTTCGTCAGGTTATATTGACAGTATGAGGTTGACAGAATGATGGTCTCAGACCTCGCCACTTCCAGAAGAATCTGACCGCGTTAGGGAGAACTAGGGGAGGGGGGCGCCAGAATTGCAAATTTGGTCAAGGGCCAGCCCACTAGCAAGGATCATAAGTATTATTGCTATTCCAGCTCCCATAAGATCCCATCATTGCGATCGTCGGGCATCTCGACACGTTATTGGCCGATATACAGAAGTTAGCTCTTTTATGCAGTGGCATAGTACCCCTTCTTCGATACATATCGGGATACATGACCTTGGTTGCTCATAATGTGAATGCCAAGGGAAGTCTCTCCGCTCTTCGTGAGCCTTTGCTCTTCATGCATCATGCATCATGAGCCACTCCGCCATCTTTCTCTACCTACGTCTTTAGGCTTGAGTTTGCTTCCGTTCCACCTGAAGAGTTGGCATTTGCCTTAGGGGCTTCTTTCATTGAATTTAGACGAAGGTTTACATAAGACTAATCGATGGCCCCATTTATACATGATGCTTGCTCGCTTTTGTTTTCCGCACATAGGTTTTGCCTCGAGGAGTTTGTTCGAGGTGCGTGTTGAGACATATTGCTTTTGTCAAAGCTTGGTTTTTCTGACTCCGCGCAGAGTCATGTTTTACCAGGACTGTGTTGCAAAAGCTAGCCCCGCTCAGGATGGCAGAAGGTTGCTTGCTATAGTTGAGGTGTTGCTATTGCCTCGAACAGTGTTCGAGGTGCGTCCTGCTTAGGACAATGTCATACATCTTCAGGTCAGTTCTTTTTTCGTTCACTGTGTGACGTACATCCTTTGTTCATCCGATCTCTCATGTATCTTATAGGTTCGAGCTCGTTTGTGGAAAAGATGCATGCATCCCGGGCCGCTTCTGGGCAATTCTCAGTTCACTATGAGTTGTTAGATCGTCGTTCAGTCGGTGTTATGTAAGTCAATAATTTATTGGTCCGCAAAGCTCGGCAGGAAAACCCGAGGTTCGGTCCAAGTAGTAAGTTGGAAGTTCTCGGCCAGATGCCAGGGCGATACTGTAAGCAAATTTAGACGGCTGTCATTCGATGTCTTGTAAATACATTTCCTCTGATCTGTACGTGAAAGCCACGACCGCACCCATGCCTGGATAATCCGCCCTTTTGTCATGATTTATTCTTTTATTCTTTCTTTCTTTCTTTGCATTCGAATGGATGGTGTCTTTCAAACCTACAGAACACGATGTGTTGCGATAGAACTTTATCCGTCAATCTGGTCATTTTCCTGACATTTCCAATCCCCTGGATGAAACCCATATAGTGCCAGTCAAGTGATCCAATGATCAAATGCGAATGCCTCGAATAATCGTAGATCAAGACATTTACACTGCTCCCAAACACGTGAGGCTCTGAGAGCTGCTGAGGATATACAACAACAGTCATCTTAAGAGGCGGGACGGGAAAAGAATGTTGCACTGTACACCCATCTCCCAGCTGAAGCTGAAGTCGCAAGCCAGAGGGCAATTCGGTGGTGTGGCTGATGATCGTCGTACGTATGTAGAGCTTGGAATATGAGTCTAAGAAGTTGAGAATCTCCCAGGCCAGAGGCCTGCGAGATGGCCAATCGATACGGCAACCTAACGTATGATTAGCAGGAGCTGAAGGTAATATAACCTGGTGGAGTGCGTGTGAGTTTTCTTTGGTAGAGATAACTTAGCAGTCCAATCCATATTAGGATGTCATCGGAATGAGGGAGGCTCGAGGTTATCCAAAGTCTCATGACGCCAAGGGCGCTGTATCAGCAAATCAGATTCTTAGACGGTATTCCAATTCAAAGAATGGCATACCATAGGTCAGTGCGAAGCTAAGGGTGATGTGTGATCGGCCCAAACTTCTTGGATGGGCAATAGATGGCTAGTACTTGAGAGAAACGGAGCCAGAGGTCGGAAGGAAACCGTGCTCGTTGCAGAGGGCTACAACTGCGAACACGGGTAGACACAAATTCTCCATATCATTGACAGTCAATCGAAACACAACAGATTTGCAAAACAGAATATGTAGATACCATTCCGAATTTGTATGCCCATCCAATGATAGTAATAAGCAGACATGATTGAAGTGTATCAGAAAGTCCTAGTTAATCTCGCACCACAAACTTCAGAGGCCGCGGGAGGAACGACACGGCGTCTGTACACACGGATGCAAAGCGGATTAACGAGAAGCTCAGCGATATTAGGAAGAAATACATTCTGCAAACAAGAGTCCAACATTTCGCACAAGAGCAGACATTACAGAAATCCTGATATTCATGGAATATTCATAGAAAGACAAGAAAAGTTGGTGACGTTCGAGAGAGCATTTGCCAGCGCATGGTTGAGAAAATAACAGCGTGTGAAACGTATTGTATTATAGATATAAACGTTGGGAAGTTTACATAATAAACGCGTTACAGACGCGTCCAGTTAGCTCAGCGGCTACACCAGTTGCACCAAGCCATCGAGGACTAGTTTCTGGCACGCATACGCCATGGCACTAATGTACGACAAAGAGAAGACTGATCATGAGATCGGTATGCAGCTCTCGAAGTATGCATAGACTTGCCAGCTCATAGGTATCTTGTAGACACTACAACTGATCCTGGCTTTTGTTCCTTCTTCGCCAAACTTCCTTCAAAGTCTCCAGATGCGACAGGAACAATTCGGCTCTTTGCTCGGAATAACGAAGAATTTTATACGGCTCATGGACCAGATGCGCTCTATATCGCGCAACACGTGTTTCATACCAACTCTGTACTGAAATATCTCGGTGCGGGTGGTCGGGCAGCTGGACTGCCCAGCGTATCACTCAGTCCAAGTGTTGCTAAAACGTTCTTGAGAGAGGCTTTGACGAGCAAGCAACTCAAGGTCGAGATTTGGGCCCCTGAGCCAGGGCAAGGCCGGAAAGCTGTCAAGTACAAGCTAGATAAAGAGGTGGGTGTGTCGGCATATATGCCGTCGTATGGTTTAACAAGTCCCCTTAGGCTTCTCCAGGCAACTTGCAAGCAGTCGAGGACCTTTTGTTTGTGAATACTGATCTATTGTCAGCGCCCATGGTGATGGGGATTAAGATTGCGTCTACGCCTACTGTGTCAGGTGTCTCTTCGAAAGAAAAGAACAAGACAATTGGTATCGCGTTTGCTGACACAAGTACTCGACAACTTGGAGTCGCTGATTTCGTCGATAACGACTTGTTCTCTAATACAGAGGTGCACTACATCACTATATCTGCGGCAAGAGGCTGTCCGATCCTGATGTATCCTCGAAGACTCTGGTCATACAGCTAGGCGTGAAAGAAGCTCTTGTTACGACAGGAACTGCTTCTGGCACGACAGACAGAGATCTCGATCTGAAGAAGCTGAGAGAGATGCTAGAACGCTGCGGAGTTGTAATCACAGAGCGCAAACCGAGTAAGTTTCGTTCGTACCAATATCTTTGGACGTTCTCAATTCCATAATAGGTGAATTCATGGCAAAGAACATAGAGGATGACTTGATGCGTCTTCTTTCATTGCCAGATGATGGTCAGACAGATGCCGCAAGTGCAATTCGTGAGCTGATCTAATGAAGTGCTCATAACACTAAAGTTCATCTCACATTTCCCGTGATTTCATGCTCTAGCTCAGCTCAGTCTACCGACAGCACCTGCTGCGATATCGGCTCTTCTGACATATTTGTCACTGCTTTCTGATGTGTCAAATTTTGGTGCTTGGAGGATCTATACGCATGATCTCAGCCACTATATGCGCCTGGATGCAAGTGCGCTGCGTGCACTGAATCTCGTTGATACCAGTGGTGTAAGTTCACTTCCCTGGTGCACTACATCTGAGTTATATGGAGTAAATGTTGATATCACAATTATCCAGCAAGGCGTGGCCATGAAAAATTCTACTTTGCTTGGTTTACTTAACAAGTGCAAGACTGCTCAAGGGACACGAATGCTCGGCAGATGGCTTAAGCAGCCGCTTGTGATCCGACATGACATATGTGCGTTTGTGCATAGCCTTACGGTCAACTGGTTGTTGTCCTGATCTTGTTTGGTAGTAAAAAGACAGGCCTTGGTTGAAGTCTTTGTGGAAGACTCGAACGCACGCCGAACCCTTCAGGTACGCTTTTCATTCACCGACAACGTCATTTCTTCCATGTCGAAGTGTGAATAGGAAGATTTCATGAAAATGATGCCAGACATGCAACGTATCAGCAAGCGGTTCCAAAAGTCTGTTGCTTCATTGGAAGATGTTGTTCGGGTCTACCAAGCTGTTTTGAAGGTACGACACGTTGTTTGCGCACGGAAACCAAGATTGAAATATCATACGTGGTAGCTGACAGGCCTCATCGAAAGCCTGCACCACGTGGAGACGAAAACTGACCGTGCCCGTGAATTGATACAAGAAACGTACCTCGACCCATTTGAGGTAATCATAGTAGCTTACTAGCGTTGTGTATGCGGTTGACTTTCATCCTGCCATATAGCAATATGCCAAAAATCTTGAAAAGTACGCCGAAATGGTCGAGGCCACTCTTGACCTGGACGAACTGGACAACCATAACTATGTCATCAAGCCTGATTACGACTCTCGCTTGCAGGACCTCGCCGAGAGACTGCGCGAGGCACGCGATGGGCTGGACCAAGAACACCGAGAGGTAGGCAGAGAGCTAAATTTGGAGCTTGACAAGAAGCTGCATCTTGAAAACTCTGCAACATACGGCTACTGCTTTCGTCTGACGAAGAATGTTTGTCTATTCTATTCATTCAGCCTCAACCAATCATCCCAACGATTGTCTAGGATGCGCGTTCGATACACAATAAGCGCAAGTACATTGAACTTGGCACCATCAAGTCTGGGGTGTATTTCACTACCACAACTTTGAAAGAGCATTCCACCGATTACCAAGATGCAACACAGCAATATGCCCGCACACAGAGCGGCTTAGTTAAAGAAGTGGTGAACATTGCTTGTGGGTCCTATTTCTTCCGATGACCCGGCCACTGCAGTGTTCACGATCCCTGTGCAATAGCTACATATACACCTGTTCTAGAGTCTCTGAATGGTAGTCTGGCACACTTAGACGTTATACTCAGGTAGGTTTCCTGGATCTTCTTGATGCAAGTGGCTGACCTTTGTGAATTTTAGCTTCGCGCACATCGCGGTTAATGCACCAGAGGTTTATGTCAAGCCGGCAATAGTTGAAAGAGGTAAGTATTATTGCGACTAAAAGATCAACTTCACGTTTGTACCATGATTTTCTTTGAGAAGGTGCTGGCGATCTTATCTTGAAAGAAGCGCGCCATCCTTGTTTGGAGGTTCAAGACGAAATCAGTTTTATACCGAATGATGTTGAAATGATCAAAAGTATGTACATTGTGGTACACCTCTTCATTATCACAAATTACGCTACTTTATCACAGACAAAAGCGAATTCCAAATCATTAGTGCGTATTTCAGAGTGTACTCCTACCCATACTGATGCGCAAGATGGTAGCGGGTCCGAACATGGGTGGAAAGAGCACTTACATCCGCCAGGTATGTTCAGCACGTCAACGTGTATCACGTACCCAGTCATCTCATACACGCTGTCAGGTGGGCGTAATCGTCCTCATGGCTCAAGCAGGATGTTATGTACCGTGTGCTGAAGCCCAAATACCGATCTTTGATTCCATACTTTGTCGCGTCGGGGCCGGGGATAGTCAATTGAAGGGAATATCGACGTTTATGGCGGAAATGTTGGAGACGGCGACAATTTTGAAGGTGAGGGATTGCTTTATTTCAATGAACAGAACCTCGACTGAGACGTCACCAGTCAGCGACCGAAGATTCGTTGATCATTATTGATGAGTTGGGAAGAGGTGTGTTTATGACATCGTTGTACACTCTACAGCTATTGATTTGCTTTGTATTCCGAAGGGACATCCACGTATGATGGCTTCGGCCTGGCGTGGGCAATATCTGAGTGAGTTGTGCATGGATTGCGCTTGATCAACTCCTCATTGGTGCTCAGGCAAATAGCATCTCATATCCATGCTTTCTGTCTCTTTGCAACACATTTCCACGAGCTGACGACTCTAGACCAAGAGTTACCGCATGTCAAGAACCTTCATGTCGTAGCCCATGTTTCTAAGTCCGATGAGGCTTCAAGGGAGCGCGACATCACTTTGTTGTATAAAGTTGAGCCAGGTATGCGCTTACTGATGTTTGATATACGGTTTGCTCATGCTTGAGTTTGTTCAAGGCATTTGTGATCAAAGTTTCGGTATACACGTCGCAGAGCTAGCGAATTTCCCAGAGTCCGTGGTGAAGGTAACCATCTCATTGTTCTGCTGCTTCTTGATCTTCATAGTCAATACTATTCAGTTGGCTGCGCGGAAAGCCGATGAACTTGAAGATTTCAAATCTGGTTGGTTTTCCATCATGTTCTAAATTAACGCTGCTTATAGTTTGCACTGGTTTAGAGCAAGTTCCGTCTCAAGATAACGGTATCCCTCCAGAGGTGACAGAGGAAGGCATCAAAATCGTCGAAGACTTCCTCAAGAAATGGTCGACCTTTACTGGCAGCAATGCCGACGGCGAAGACATTGTCATGACTGACGACGATCTCTCGCCTGAGGCACAACTTGAGGAACTCAAAACCTGTTTCGCAGAGATTCAGTCACAAGCTCAAGACAATGCATGGATACAATCACTGCTTGCTTCTCTATGATAATCGCATCTTTCATCAACTCGGATTCGACGCAAACGTACTGCTCAATCGTATACCCATTTTCATGTCGGACGTGCTTGTAATGCTCTGCTTTCGTAATTTTGCTAATCGAATTCCTGCTATCATGACACTTATGAAGTTCTGAAGGCAATGACTGCCGTTTGTCCGACGTTCCCCGCCTTAGATTGGATTAGAGTCTTGGCAATTAAAATCTGGTGTGCAATCACAATGACTTAGAATGTTATAGCGATTGACACAAGTGAAGTACGTCAAATGCTGACGAACTTCCATATCATACATAGTCGCTTGTATCGTCTGCGCCTTGTGATCATCAACCGTGTTGCAGCTTTTCCCAGATATGAGCCTCTGCACTAGAAGTGGAAGCAAGAATAACACTCAATCGCTCAGTACCTGGCATGCACCATAAATATTGCATTGGTTCATGGTCCAAGTTGCTACCAGCACATAGGCGATTGGTAAACCGATATGTCATTCAAGTTGTAGGTGTTTTTACTTTATTTTAATTTTTACACAAGACACAGTAAGAGACTACTTTGCAGCTGTTACAAAGTGGCATCATTATGTCAGCAATCTCACAAAAAAGCTGGGTGTCTAGCTTGTGCTTATACACCTTGATAGTACCTGTCATAAGATATTTACATTCTTTCCAGATTGATGCAGGTGCATCTGTGCACAAATGTCATGACCATCTTTGTCACAGTCTAGTACACCGGATGGGTGGATATGACTGTTCTGGATCAGATAAGAGACTCAGAGTGTAGCACACCACTGAGAACACAACTGATAGAGATTGAAAAGTGACAAGAGCAAGATACTGTAGAATACAGGAGACTAAGCTGAAGTATTGTATGTTGTATGGCTCCTGTATATATACTGTACAACCCTGAGTTCTGGAATATTCTGTCAGGGTAAATATAGTACAAGCTGTGAGTGTTATGAGGCACTTGCTTTGGCACCTTGTAACATGTTTCTTTTTTCTCTTTTTCATTATCTTACTTACTATAAATGTAGTATTAACTACAGTTGTTGAGCTTAGCTCCTACTAATAGTAAGGACTCTATTTCTTTTCCTTTATAGTACTTTAGTATTTACATACTAGAGTGTGAGCTTAGCTCCAAGTACTATAAAGCATCTTCTTTTCTTCTTTATCTTTCTTTCTTTATTTACATTTACTTGCTAAGGACTATCACTATACAATTAGCAAGGACTCATCCCATTTCATCTTTATTTGTCTCTGTTTATCTCCCATTTCACTCATGCTTGTGGCTATTTTACAACTAGCTTACTATGGATGTGTCCCAGGTCACATGACTCCATTGATTGCTGCACAATCATTGTTGATCAGTGAACCTTATTTACATTTACTATTCTTAGAACTCCAGTTTTGTATAAATAGTTGAAAGCCTGGTGGTCTTAAACCCCAGTCTTGTCAACTTTGCAATCCAGGGATTCTCCTACACTGCACTTGACCTAAGCTCACTAATATCTCATACTTTTCTCTAAGAACTAAGTCTAAGATCTCTAAGTCACTCTAAGCATTGCTAAGACATCCTAAACCTGTCACTCTGGATCCTTGTTTAATCATTGGTGGTATCATCCTCATCACTATCTCATTGATCCCACTCTTAGCAGATATAGGCAAAAACCAACATGTTGGACTTCTGTCCTGACAGGAGGAAGAATGAGATGGTTATGAGATTATCAGAATACCTCTACAGAATTCCTGTTGCTTCCAGCCAATGTTGGAGACATTCTCTTATGCACATGTGATGATCCATGGGGATAAGATGTTGTCATTGATGACATCTGGGCAGAAGAGGAGGAAAGCAGGAAAAGTGGAAAAGTGGAAAAGGTGTAATATAAGTATGACAGGAGCAAATAAATAGTTAGTTGCTAAACTAACTATAGTCCATAGGAAATATAATAACTGCTAAGAGTGGCCTATTGGACAGTCTTAGGGAAAGTTTGTGATAACTATACCCCTGGTAACAAGGTAGTTGGTGTGCACTTGATAAGTGTAGTAAACATTCCTGATGACAATGAAGAGTGGGATCAATGAGATAGTGATGAGGATGATACCACCAATAATTAAACAAGGATCCAGAGTGACAGGTTTAGGATGTCTTAGCAATGCTTAGAGTGACTTAGAGATCTTAGACTTAGTTCTTAGGGAAAAGTATGAGATATTAGTGAGCTTAGGTCAAGCACAGTGTAGGAGAATCCCTAGATTGTGAAGTTGACAAGACTGGGGTTTAAGACTGCCAGGCTTGTCACTACTTATACAAAACAGAGTGTCCTAAAGATAGTACAAGTAAATAAGGTTCACTGATCAATGATGATTGCACAGCAATCAACAAGATCATGTGACCAAGTCATGTCCATAGTAAGCTAAAGTAAATGTAGCCACTAGTATGAAATGAATGAGAGGTAAACAAAGGTAAATAGAGACGAGATAGGATGAGTCCTTACCAATTGTATAGTGATAGTCCTTAGCAAGTAAATAAAGAAAGATAAAGAAGAAAGGAAGATACTTTATAGTACTTGGAGCTAAGCTCACACTCTAGTGTGTAAATACTAAAGTACTATAAAGGAAAAGAAATAGAGTCCTTACTATAAGCAGGAGCTAAGCTCAACAACTGTAGTTAATACTACACTTATAGTAAGTAAGAAAAAGAAAAAGAAAAAGCATTACAAGGTGCCAAAGCAAGTGCCTCATAACAATAACTACTCTGTAAAGTAATGTACAGTTTATTGGAATTGCAAACTGGCGTATGCATGACTTACTAATTCCATTTTAGGCAACTTGGCCGAGGCTGATGTGTGCACAAACCTTTGTCTCCTCTCCACAGAAAAACATATGATAACTACCTACTTTTTTGATCACTCCACTACTATACAGTTCCAAGCCACAGGTAGTTTATCTAGCCTGTTTATGATACCTCATCTTTTTTCCCCTCAGTCCTTGTGTTGTTTTCGAGACTGAGGTGAGATCTTACTATACACTTCTTTAACTTACTTACTGACTGGTATCAGTGTTCATTGTCCTTGATCTTAGTGTTGGAAATATCCATGGTATTCATTCAGCTTCATGTTCGCGCAGGTTATGGCAGACAATGCATATAATAAATATCATTAACACGTATGGCAGCATAGCTGCAGCAGTGGTAAGTGGTTGTGAACAACAGTAGGTTGTCACAAGTGAAGAGTAAGAGCTGTAGGTCATGTAAGTGAAGGTGAAAGACGTGTGTGGTGGGAGTACTCACTCAGTGTCAGAGGACAACGACTGAGGAGATGTAGTGTGAGGAATCATTTTTATATAGTAAGTAGAGGTAAGGTTGGGGCGGAGAAGTTGTGCTAGAGAACAAGGGTGACCTTGTATGTGGGGGACGTGCGTTGTCCAGAGTGTGAGTGGAGTGGGAGTGGGAAGTATTTATGAAAGATGGTAGTGGTGTTTAACAAGTAAGGGAAATGCTGAATGAAATTGTAGGTGACATACATGCATATTTCAACACTTCACTTTACTTACACTAACATACATCTTTATTGCATCCTGTCTAACCCACTTAAACCACTACAACCACATTCCAACAATACATTCTAACAACCCATGTTTGAAACTCCACTTGAACCTTGTTCAATGTGCACTACTTATACTGTACTAGTGTAAAAACCTATTGCATTGCAACATTGAGTTATAAAGCATCATCTGTGAAAGTATACATAGGTTGTTGCAACAGAAAATATAAGGAAATAATACACTATCTATCTACAGGCCAAGTCCAATTTACAGACCAACTCCAACTCACAGACCAATTCCAATTATCTCTCCAGCTGTAAAGTATAGACCTGTTGTATTGCATAATTGATTAAATAAGACAGAATCAAATATTTATGTATGATTATACATAAGTTGCAACAGACCTTGTGAATGTCCCCATCCTGTCCCCATCCCTATTGATCATCACTGGCTATCAGCCATGAAAACCCATATCCATAGCAATGATGGGATGCAGTAGTATTGTAGATTACAGTTACAAATAGATAGAAAAACACCTCTTAAAACTGCAAAAACACAAAGCAAAATAGAAATATCAACTGTATGGTCACTATTGTAGACTGGAAAACCAATAGAATCATATCATTGCAAGTGGATTGTAGTGACAATGATCACTACTCATCCATGTCCTTGCATGTTATTGTTTAAAAAGATGGTATGAACAGAACTTACCAAGAGA
Source organism: Albatrellus ellisii (assembly GCA_003314395.1). Classification (NCBI taxonomy): domain Eukaryota; kingdom Fungi; phylum Basidiomycota; class Agaricomycetes; order Russulales; family Albatrellaceae; genus Albatrellus; species Albatrellus ellisii. The sequence goes on along the minus strand of QLPN01002631.1, from coordinate 8,000 downwards.
TTTGCAAAGTGTGAAGATAGAGTAAAGACCTGTTGGATTGAAATATCAACTAATAAGACATGCATGATCACAGTTAAAGATATACATAGCAACACAAAATAAAAGGAAACAATGATAGATAAGCAGAAGTAGATGAACAATAGACAGAAAGTTGAATATAATTGATAGTTCTGTTGTAGGGAAGCTGAGGGTTCCTATATGAGTTGAGGATGAATGAAAGAAAGGAAAAATGTGGCATGTGGTGCAGTGGTGGTGGCACTGTTCATACTGTGGTGGCATGGGCAGCAAAGGGCCATGTGTGGGTGGAGACCCCAGATGCAGGTGGAGACCCCACATGTGGGTGGGGTAGGACACCTCACATGGGTGGTAGGAGACCATGTGTGTGCAGGTGGTAGGGGACTGCATGTGCAGGTGGTTGGAGACTGTGCACAGGTGGTAGGAGACTGCACGTGGGTTGCATGGGACTGTGTGCACACAGTGTCCTATAGTAGAACTTACACATTGAATATAGAAAAAATTCTGCCTATCAGGTTATTGTTTAAAAATATGGTATCAACAGAACTCACCAAGAGGTTTGCAAAATGCCAAGATAGGATAAATACCTGTTGTTTTGTAACATCAACCAATAAGATATGATTATAGTTGTATATATATGTTGCAACAGAGAATAAAGGGAAGCCATGCTAGATCCAAACAAAAGTAGATGCACCTGTGAAAGAGATGATTGTCAGAAAATAAAAGAGAAAATATGGTAATCAACATTGCCAAAGCATTTAAGTGTAGGTGCATAATAATAAGAGGCCAACATGGCTGTACAGCTAAAGTACCCAGCCTACTTGCAGGTGCAATGATATTCATGGATATAGTATCATGGTTCAATACAGAAAAAACATAGCCTGAAGATCCTGCCCAACATGTTATTGTTTCAAAAGATGGTATGAACAGAACCCACCAAGAGGTTTGCAAAATGTCAAGATAGATCAAATACTTTTTGCATTGCAACATCAACTAATAAGATATGACTACAGTTATATATATATTGCAACAGAGAATAAAAGGAAAGAAAGATAGATGTAAGCAGAAGTGGATGAACAATAGGCACAAAGCTGAGTATAATTGATAGTTCTGTTGTTGGGAAGCTGAGGCTTTGTATGTGAGTTGAGGATGAATGAAAGAAAAGAAAAAGAGGGCACAATGTTCATCTGCTGGCATGTGTGCAGGAGGAATGTGCGGAGGCCCACAAAGTAGTGGCATGGGTGAGGGGTGGTGGCCATACTTGTTGTACAGCAGCACGAGCAGGTAGGGGGCCACATGCTATTGACACAGCAGCAACATGGCTGCACACCATTGACATGGCAGCAACATGGCTGTGTACTGTTCATATAGCGGTGACATGGCTGCATGCTGTTCATACAGTGGTGGTGCAGGGGGCAGGTAGGTGGCTGTGTGCCATTGATACAGCAGTGACATGGGCATGTGGGTGTCAGTAAGCAGTGAGGAGTCCAAGAAGAGAGGGTGCACCTAAACACCTGCACTGGGGGCAGCACCTTGAGTGGTATGCCAAGCACATCCACCATCATGGTGTATATGGTGTTACCTGTATCACCCACATGTGTTCAGTGATGCTGTTGGCATAGTGGTGATGTGGGTGCACAGCTGAGAGCTGTGCAGGCCTGCATGACCTCAATCGAGCATGCTGCAGCAGATGTGCAGTACTGGGCCACATGCAGTGCACTGTTCAAATGGCAGTTGCATGGGCAGGTAGGGGGCTGCATGCTATTGACAAACTGGCAATGTGAGCACATGGGTGTCAGTAAGCAGAAAGGAGTGCAAGAAAAAATGATGCACCCAAACACCTTCCCTGGGGGCAGCACCTTGAGCGGTGTGCTGAGCATGTCTGCCATTGTAGTATACCTGCATCACCTGCACATGCCCAGCACAGGAAAGAGGTCAGCAAGTAGGGATATGTGGAAAAGGGAGGGTCAGCAAACTTGTGTGGAGCAGAGGAGGTACTGGCCTGCCACTGTGCTAACTGCACACACCAGTTTTGATGTGCTCTACATGCCATGGTTTGAGCTGCCACATGATGCCACTGCCACAACATGTGCAGCTGAGAGCAGTGCAGGCCTGCACAACTTTATGTGCTGTGTGGTCACTGGCCAAGACCTCAACCATGCACCACACCTCACACCTCACACTCACACTGCACCTGCATGGCATCATGTCCAACCCCATGCCATCACTTGCAGTTGTGGAGGAGGTGTTTAGGGCCATGCACAAATGTGCTGGGCCTGCTGTCCTATGACATACCTGAGGTGGTATGCATGGTGTGCATGGCACTCAGCGTGTGGCCACTCAACCCCATGGAGAGCCACATGCCATTCATACAGCAACTACATGGGTGGGTAGAGGGCCACGTGCCATTGATACAGTGGCAGTGTGGGCACGCAGGTGGGCACAGAGGAAGGGACATACCAATTTCCTGCATCATCTTGAGTGGATGCAGGCAGTGAGTAAGCTGCCATGCTGTGTTGGTACAGCAATGGCATGGGAGGGAGGCTACAGGGCCAGATAGTCTGTGGGGATAGCATATTCAGTCAACTCCTGCATGTAATTTGGTTTTTCTTATAAAAGAAAAGATAAGCAGTTATGCCATGCAGCACATGGTGGTGGTGGGTAGCCAACACATGCTGCATAGTGACAATTGTTGAGCAGCCAGCACATACAACACTTGGCAGTGGTGAGCAGCCAAATGCATGCAGTGTGGGGGTAGATGCTCAGATATGATGGGCAGCCCATGGATGCAGTAAATGGCAGTGGTGAGCAGCCAGTACATGCAGCATGGGGGCAGCAGCACAAGTGGTTGTAAAAAAAAACAGGATGTGTGCTGGGTGTGGCACACCACACTCATGCCACACTGCTGTGCGCACAATTGGAGCGGAGTCTGGTAAGCAAGAAAAACCATGTGGAATTTTTAACTAACAACCATGCTCCCATTCTTAAATAGACTAGTGTAAAAACCTGTTGTGTTGCAACATTGAATTATAAAGCATCATCTATGAAAGTATACATAGCATATTGCAACAGGAAATAAAAGGGAATAATACTTTATTTATCTACAGACCAATCCCAACCTATAGGCCAATTCCAATTGCCTCTCCAGCTATGGAGTAGAGACCTATCCTATTGCATTGCAACATTAACTAAATGGACATAGTTAAATAAGTTGCAACAGAAAATAAAAGGAAACAGTAATCTACAGACCTTGTCTATGTCCCTGTCCTGTCCCCATCCCTGTTGATCATCACTGGCTATTACTCATGAAAATCCATACCCATATAAATGATGGCATGCAGTAGTATTGTAGATTACAAATAGATAAATGGACAGAAAAAAACACCTCTTAAACTGTGAAAGACACAGCAAAACAGAAACATCAACTGTATGGTTACTATTGCAGACTGGAAAACCAATAGAATGATACCCATACCCATACCCAAACATACCCATTGGCAAGGCTTGTGCAGGTGCATTGTACTGACAATGATCAGTACTCATACATGTTGTTACAAGGCACTTGCTTTTGCACCTTGTAATGTGTTTCTATTTTTTCTTTTTCTTTTTTCTTTATTCTTACTTACAAGTAAAGTGTAGTATTATTACTACAAGTGTGAGCTTAGCTCCACTTTACTTAGTAAGGACTTATCTTTCTTTTCTCTTTTATAGTACTTAAGTATTTACATACTTAAGTGTGAGCATAGCTCCAAGTACTATATTAGACTTATCTTTTTCTCCTTTATCTTTCTTTATTTATTACAACATTTACTTGCTAAGGACTATTACTATACAATTAGCAAGGACTCATTTACCTCATCTCTATTTACATCTGTTTATCTCTAGTTCACTTCATGCTTGTGGCAAAGCCACTTATATCACATGGATGTGTACTTACTGTGCATTGCTGCGCAATGTTCATTTACCTACTGCACATTACTGCACAACCTTACTATAGTTAGATTTCCAGTTTGTATAAATAGTTGACAAACTGGCAGTCTTAAACCCCAGTCTTGTCAACTTCGCAATCTAGGAATTTTCCTTTACTGCACTTGATCAAAGATCGCTTTAAACTCGCTTTACTCTCTATATCCAAGTCTAAGATCTCTAAGTCACTCTAAGCGTCACTAAGACATCCTATACTCATCACTCTGGATCCTTGTATAGTTATCAGTGGAATAATCCTTGTTACTATATCACTTATTCCAATCTTCATCGTCATCAGGAACTTCTATAACATTCATCAAGCTCATACCCAAACTCTTGTTACCAGGAGTGATATTACAGACCTTCCCTAAGACTGTCCAATAGGCCGCTCTTAGCACATGTCCCTGTTCATCAGCCCAGGAACACTGGACCTGTGTGTAAGGAAAGTAAAAGAGAAAATATGGTAATCAACATTGGCAAAGCATATAAGTGTAGATAGATAAAAATAGAAGAAAGACCAACATGATTGTAGAACCAAAGTACCCAGCTTACTTGCAGGCACAATGATACTCATGGATACAGTAGCATGATTCAATACAGAAAAACAGTCTGAACATTCTGCCCAACATGTTATTGTTTAAAAAGATGGTATGAACAGAACCAAGAGGTTTGGAAAACATCTAGAGTAAATACCTGTTGCATTGAAATATCAACTAATAAGACATGATCACAGTTGTAGATATATATAGCAACAGAGAATAAAAGGAAAGAATGATAGATGTAAGTAGAAGTGGATGAAGAATAGGGACAAAGTTGAATATGATTGGTAGTTCTGCTGACAGAACACATACCTGTGATGTTGTAGGGAAGTTGAGGGTTCCTATGTGAGTTGAGGATGAATGAAGAAAGGAAAAAGAGGGCACAATGTTCATCCACCAGTGTGTGGGCAGGAGGAATGGGCAGCACACCATGTGCTGGTGGCATGGGCAAGGAGGTGGTTGCACTGTTTGTATGGCTGCTGCGCAGGCAGGTAGGGGGCTGCATGCTGTTGACACAGCAGTGATGTCGGTGCGTGGGTTGGTACAGAAGGGGAGGTACATACCAATCCACATGGGCAGTGAGCCAGAAACCTGCCACACTGTGCTGGTACAGCAGCGGCATGGGTGCACATGTGGGCAGTGTCCTGTTCATACAGCAGTGGTGTGGGTGGGGTAGTGGCCACATGCTATTGACACAATGATGATGTGAGTGTGCTGTGTGCATGCACACATTGGTGGGTGTCAGTAAGCAGAAAGGAGCATGAGCAAAAAGGACACACCCAAATATCATCTTGGGGGCAGCACCTTGAGTGGCATGCTGAGCGTGTCTGCTGTCATGGTGCACAGGGTGTTACCTGCACTGCCCACACACACCAGCTTTGATGCACTCTATGTGCTGTGGTTTGAGCTGCCCCACGATGCCGCCGCCACTGCTGCCACCATGACATGTGCAGTGCAGGCCCACGTGGACTCATGCACTGTGCAATTGCAGCTGGCACCTCAGCTGCATGTCCAAGTCATCGTGCTTGTTGGGGTGGCACTGGTAGATGGCTGTGGAACAGACATGTGAGCAAGATGCAAGGAGGGAGGGATGCACTGTGGTCAAACACAATGCGGCTTGTGGCAGTGAGGTCCTGGATGAGCTGTGTGCTCTCAGGGTAGTACTCACATACTGGGAGGCATGGCAAGGTAAGTGCTTTTCTGGGTGTAGAGGACATGACATGACTCACCTAGTACTCAATGGGGCAGTTGCAAAACTTGGTCAACATGTCCCTGAGACATCTGCCAGTGCATGCCAGTGCAGCTTTCCAAACACAAGTGTGACGTTGAGGCCTCGTGCACAATGTGTGCATACACTTTGTGTATGCCCATGCACACATTGGGTGGGATGTTGATGGGCTGTGTGTGTGTGTGTGCATGGGTGTCAGTGAGCAGAGCCACCACTGTGATGTGCATGGCTGAGAGTAGTGTGGACCCACATGACTTCATGCACTGCATGGTCGCCAGCCAGCACCTCGACCACCCACTGCACCTTGCACTCATGCCACACCTGCATGGCCTCATTGAGCAAGGGGAGCCTGCCTGCCTGCACAGCTTAGCATGCTGGCACTGTCGGCAGCAGTGCTGCTGGATGTGGTGTCGGACATGGGTGGCCAGGTGGGGTCATAATGGCCACATGCTGTTTGTACAGCAGTGGTGTGGGCAGGCATAGATAGGGCAGGCACAGAGCATGTGCTCAGCAGCAAAAATGAAAAAAAAAGCATGTACAGTGGTGGCATGAATGGGTAAGGGGCTGCAGCACATATGTGGGCAGGCAAGCAGGGGGCTGTGCACTGTTGACATGGCAGCAACATGGGTGCATGGCTGAGAGTGGTGCAGGCCTGCACGACCTCATGTGCTGTGCAGTTGCCTGCTTGCCCATGCCCACCCACAGTGCTGTGGTGGTGAACATCTCCATGGCCATGAGTGATGGTGTGGGGTTGAACATGTAGCACTGCAATGCCTCAGATGCTAGGTGATGCAGGTGCGGTGTGAGTGTGAGTCACTGTGCATGGCTAGGGTGCTGGCTGGATAGCTACCTCATATGCCACTGCCACCACCACCAACATAGCTGTGACACTGCATGTTGAGCACGCCACAGTGGATGTGCAGTACTGGGCCACATGCAGTGTGCTGTTTGAACAGCAGTTGCACAGGCAGGTAGGGGGCCACGCACTATTGACACAGTGGCAATGTGGGTGCGTGGGTGTCAGTAAGCAGAAAGGAATGCAAGAAAATGCAAAAAAAAAAATGTACAGTGGTAGCACCAATGGGTGGGGGGGTGGGTGTGGTTCAAGCTGCCCCACAACACCACCACTGCTGCCACTGCCACAACATGCGTGGCCAGGGGCACTGCAGGCCCATGCAGCCTCATGCATTGTGCAGTTGCTGGCTGGTACCTCAGCCACACAGTGCCTGTTGGGCATGGTGTGGTGGGGTTGTGGTACTGGGCCCCACATGGTGTGCTGTTTGGATGGTGGCCATGTCAGCAGGTAGGGGACCGCATGCTGTTGCAGTGGTGGTGTGGGGCACATGGGTGGGCACAAAAGGAGGGACATACCAATTGCCCATGTCCTCTTGGGTGGACATGGGTGGTGAGCCAGCAAGCTGCTGCACTGTGCTGGTACAGTGGCAGCATGTGGGGGAGGGTGTGTGGCTGCAGGGCCAGATAATCTGTGGGGATAGTAAATGAGTCAGCTGAGCTCCTGCATGCAATTTGCTTTCTGTTATGATAAAAAGATATATGGAGCCAGTCTATGCAGCACATGGTGGTGGTGAGTAGCCAACACATGCTGCATAGTGACAATTGTTGAGCAGCCAGCACATACAACACTTGGCAGTGGTGAGCAGCCAAATGCATGCAGTGTGGGGGTAGATGCTCAGATATGATGGGCAGCCCATGGATGCAGTGTATGGCAGTGGTGAGCAGCCAGTACATGCAGCATGGGGGCAGCAGCACGAGTGGTTGTAAAAAAAACAGGACATGTGCACTGGCACACTGTGTGGCACACCATGTGCATGCTGCAATGCCACACACTGCCACGCACAGATTGTAGCACCATTATCTGAACCACATGGGTTTTTTAACTTACAACCATCCTTCCCTAATAATATAGACTAGTGTAAAAACCTGTTGCATTGCAACATTGAGTTATAAAGCATCATCTGTGACAGTATACATTGGTTGTTGCAACATAAAATTAAAGGAAATAGTACTCTATCTATCTACAGACCAAGTACAATTTACAGACCAATTCTAATTGCCTCTCCAGCTATAAAGTAAAGACCTATTGCATTGCAACATTCCTCATCAATGTCCCTGTCCTATCCTTGTCCCTGCCCTGTCCCTAGTGTAAAGACCTGTTGTGTTGCAACACCAAGTTATAGGGCATCATCTGTGAAAGTATATGTTGGTTGTTGCAATAGAAAATAAAATGAAAC
>QLPN01002626.1:15145-34676 GCA_003314395.1 Albatrellus ellisii | reverse complement strand
GGTGGTGGCGCAGGCAGGTAGGGGGCCACTGTTGACAGTGGCGATGTGGTGATATGTACTGGGTCAGGCTGAGAGGGGAAAGTAACCACAACCACAGCAATTGCTGGAGGGTGCGAGCCGTAAAGTTCCCTAGACACCAAAGTAGAGAGTATTAGTAATTAAGGGCGATAGGGGCGATAGTGCGATTCGACTAGAGCTACTAGATGAACGTGACTTGGGTAATAAACCGATGATATGGCGCGATAGGGCGGATACAAAATAACGCAATAGAGAGCACGATAGAGAATCCAATGTAGTGGAAACAAAACGCGATGCAGTGGGGAACGCAACGCAATGGAGAATGCAATGGAGAATGCAATGGAGAACGCTACGCAACACAATGATAGACGTGGCTTATGGGGAAACGTGCACTTTTCTTGATAATAAGACACGCGGAGGGAAGGTTGATATTTGCCTTTTGATTATTGACTTGGACGGGAGAAGAAGTCAAATCGAGGGTGGGGGGAATCTGGTCTTTTTCGACAGATGATGCGCTATCTAAATACAAGCCTAGCTCCAAGACTGGAGCACAACAAAACACAACAGAAAATTTACTGTGTAGGGTCGATCATAGGGATATTTGAAATGAAGTGGAGTCTGTATGTGAGTGAATAGAGTATCATACTATTGCAGATAAGCAAAAGAGGAATAGCGCCAATCGCACCAAATGCTGACTTTGCGACTCGTACCTCCATGGTTACTTTGGTGGGTCTAGACCATGCCTCAGCCTATTTGTCCTATCCCTCGTTGGCCGACCCAGTATTGTTTCTGACGCCTGCGTGAATGCGTGATTATAGCGACTGTGGATGATTTTCGCGTGCGGCGCGTTAATGTCACTGTGTTCGCCTGATGTCGCTGATGGTCATTTTCCGGCGTTACGTGTGCGTGATGCTCATCAGCGGGCGTGCAGGTGAGCACAGGAGGGAAACAATTCAACAATAAAGAATCACATACCAATTGCCCACGTTGTCTTGAGTGGACATGGGCAGTGAGCCAGCAAGCTGCCGTGCTGTGCCAGTATGGCGGCGGTGCAGGCGTGCATGCGGGCACAGGGTCAATGGCAGTGAACACATGGGCAGGGAAGGAGAGACACACCAATTGCCTGTGTTGTCTTAAGTGGACATGGGTGGGGCAGGTGCATAAGTTGCCACACCATGCTGGTACGGCGACAGCATGGGTGAGGAGGCCATGGCCATGCTGTATTGGCACAGCAGCAGCGTGGGTGGCCAGGTGGTGGCCATGCACTGATCATACAGCGGCAGCGTGGGTGGATAGGGGGCTGCACGCTGTTGAGGCAGCAGTGATGCAGTGGGGGCACAGGAGAAGGGACGTACTGGTTGCCCGTGCCATCTTGAGTGGACGCAGGTGGCAAGTAAGCTGCCGCACTGTGCTGGTACAGTGGTGGCGCAGGCACATATGCAGGTGCAGGTGAGTAAGCAAGGGGAGGCACAGGCCTGTGTGGCCTTGTGCACTGTGCAGTTGCTGGTGTTTATCTCCAGAGGCTCAGAGCCAGTGCTGGACGAAGCCTTTCACACTGGGCGCAGAGCAGCGGCTGGGCGAAAATGAAAATTGATGTACAAATCGTCAGCCTTGCTCAGATAGATTGTATGCACACAGCATAGCAAATGGACGCTTGCAATAACCTCCTTACCACACGGCAAATTCGTCACCTCTGGGTGGCTTCGTGTCGTGCGCGATCATGGCAAAGGGCACACTCTGTGTGCTCCCGATGATGTGGAACTGCGTGGGGAGCTGGTCACTGTGTGACAACCACACCTGCAGGAGGTGCTGGGCTGGTGCTGCGCAGAATGGAGGCAGCAGTGCTCACCTGCATCTCATTGCCAATGCCCTTGAATTTGCAGAGCTTGCTGATTTGCACTCACGCGAAGCCGTACTCATGGTGATCGCATTTTGTAACTTTGCCTTTCATATTCCAGGCCATTTCCTAGCATGAAATGAGATGTACCTGCTGTGGGGTGCTTCGAAAACAGGTGTGATGCACTTGGAGGCCATAACATATGCCTAAGATGGGAATGCCAAGTTCAAAAACATTGGGACTGATGTGCGGCGCGTCATCTTCATACATGGAATAAGGCAACCCAGAGAGGATGATTCCTTCATACAGCGGTGGTGTGGGCGGGGTAGTGGCTGTGCACTGTTGACACAGTGATGATGTGAGCGCACTGTGTGCATGTGTGCATGCGCGTGTGGGTGTCAGTAAGCAGAATGGAGCATGAGGAAAAAGGACACACCCAAATATCATCATGGGGGCAGCACCTTGAGCGGCATGCCGAGCGCATCCACCGTCGTGGTGCACAGGGTGTTACCTGCACTGCCCACACATGCCAGCTTTGATGCGCTCTATGTGCTGTGGTTCGAGCTGCCCCATGACGCCGCCACCACTGCCACCACGACATGCATGGTACAGGCCCGCATGGACTCATGCACTGTGCAATTGCAGCCGGCACCTTGGCCACATGTCTGAGTCATCGCACTCGTTGGGGTGGCACTGGTAGATGGCTGTGGAACAGACATGTGAGCAAGATGCAAGGAGGGAGGGACACACTGTGGTTGAACACAATGCAGCCTGCGGTGGTGAGGTCCTGGATGAGCTGTGCGCTCTTGGGGTAGTACTCACATACTGCTGTGGGAGGCATGGCAAGGTCAGTACTTTTCTGGGTGTAGAGGACATAACACAACTCACCTATTACTCAATGGAAATCGGTCGACATGCATCTGCCAGCACACACCAGCACAGCTTTCCAAACCCAAGTGTGACATCGAGCACCTCACGCTCACGCCACACCCACATGGCCTCATTGAGCAAGGGGAGCTTGCCTGCCTGCACAGCTTAGCATGCTGGCGCTGTCAGCAGCAGTGCTGCTGGATGCAGTGTCAGACATGGGTGGCCAGGTGGGGTTGTAATGGCCATGTGCTGTTCATACAGTGGCGGTGCGGGCGGGCATAGATAGGGCAGGCACAGAGCATGTGCTCAGCAGCAAAAATGAAAGAAAAAAAAAACACATACAGTGGTGGCATGGATGGGTAAGGGGCTGTGGCGCATATGTGGGCAAGGCAAGCAGGGGGCCGCGCACTGTTGACACGGCGGCAACATGGGTGCCTGGCTGTGAGTGGTGCAGGCCCACATGACCTCATGTGCTGTGCAGTTGCCTGCTTGCCCATGCCCACCCACAGTGCCATGGTGGTGAACATCTCCATGGCTGCAAGCGATGGCACAGGGTTGAACATGTGGCACTGCAATGCCTCAGACACTAGGCGATGCAGGCATGGTGTGAGTGTGAGTCACTGTGTGTGGCTAGGGCAATGGCTGGATAGCTACCTCATATACTGCCACCAACATAGCCATGACACTGCATGTTGAGCATGCTGTGGTGGATGTGCAGTACCGGGCTGCATGCAGTGCACTGTTCGAACAGCAGTTGTGTGGGCAGGTAGGGGGCCGTGCGCTATTGACACAGCGGCAATGTGGGCACGTGGGTGTCAGTAAGCAGAAAGGAATGCAAGAAAATGCAAAAAAAAAAAAAAGTGTACAGTGGTAGCACCAATGGGTGGGGGGGGGCATGGTTTGAGCTGCCCCATGACACCACCACTGCCGCCACTGCCATGACATGCACAGCCAGGGGCGCTGCAGGCCTGCGCAGCCTCATGCATTGTGCAGTTGCTGGCCAGTACCTTGGCCGCGCAGTGCATGTCGGGCATGGTGTGGTGGGGTTGTGGTACTGGGCCCCGTGTGGCATGCTGTTTGGATGGTGGTGACATGGGCAGGTAGGGGACTGCATGCTGTTGTGGTGGCAGCATTGGCACATGGGTGGGCACAGGAGGATGGACATACCAATTGCCCATGTCCTCTTGGGTGGACATGGGCAGTGAACCAGCAAGCTGCTGCACTGTGCTGGTACAGTGGCAGCATGGGAGGGAGGCTCTGTGGGGATAGCATATTCAGTCAACTCCTGCATGTAATTTGGTTTTTCTTATAATAGAAAAGATAAGCAGTTATGCCATGCAGCACATGGTGGTGGTGGGCAGCCAACACATGCTGCATAGTGACAATTGTTGAGCAGCCAGCACATGCAACACTTGGCAGTGGTGAGCAGTCAAATGCATGCAGTGTGGGGGGTAGAAGCTCAGGTATGATGAATAGCCCATAGATGCATGCAGTAAATGGCAGTGGTGAGCAGCCAGGACATGCAGCATGGGGGCAGTGAGGAACAGTGTGAAAAGCCAGGATGTGTGTGCTGGCACACTGGGTGTGGCACGCCACACTCATGCCACGCTGCCATGCGCGGCGTGCCACACCAGGGGAGGACAGTCTTAGCAGCAGCACTTCAAACTCAAAAAAACCACATGTCAGCCTCATTACACTCGGTTTTTCCCTAATATGGGACTGCTTACAAACTGACCTCCCATTCTTAAGTAGATGCCATCTTGTTATTTGACCCTCCTGTATATATACATCACTCACCTAAGCTTATAATCATTGTTGGAAATTGTGACTAGTCCGTGTGAGTTTATGTGAGCTCACAGCACAGGTGCAGTGCAGATGCAGGGTTGAAGTATATAAAAATTTACTACCTTGTATTGTATGCCTTCGTGCAATTGCCCTTCCCCCACTGGGCTAGGGCAAGCATGCCTAATAATTTTTTGCACGTGTTCAACCGTTCGTTTCAATAATCATAACATCTTGTGTATTGGCTTCCCTCCTTGGCATGTCTATGAGATCTTGCCCATCTCTTTTACCTTGGATATTTGCTCTCAAACTCAGGCTTTGCCTCAAGCTCAGCTCTTACTCAAACTATAGAACTTGACCATGTTGTGGAAAGGCACATGGAATGACAACTACACTTCAGCTCCATCACATGTCATAGATTGATGAGAGTACCTTGTGGGGGAATAGCCAGCTGCATGAGTGAAAGAGATCCACTGGCTAACAGTGTGCCAGTAATGAGGAGCATATGGATCAGTCATTGAGGACAGTACCAAGGTCCTGTGCACATTTCTGCATGTAGCCAAGTGAAGTACTTGTTGAGAGCAGGCCATGCATGAGATGGAACTAGAATAGTTCTTATTCTTTTAGGGAGCTATTGTATGCTACTTATAGTATCTATAGTAGCACACTATAGTAGCACACGGACCAAGTGTTGACGCGCGAGGTTCAGCACGGTGGTCACCTGAGGCCAGGGCACTCCATTCAAGGAGAGTAGAAGGAGTTGGTGCAAGCGCACGGGTACAGACTGGGCAGCAGCCCAAGTAGAAGTAGAAGGACCAGCATGGTTGCAAAGTATGAATAGTAAAGAATGATAAGTGGGTCCATGGCTGGGAGGGAGAAGGTACTCGACTGAAGATCAAAGTCCCTACAGAAGGCTTTTAAGTACAGGCAGAGTGGCACACAGACTGGGCTTATGTAAAGAAAGGTGTGGGGTGTGGGTGCTGGGGTGAAGAGCAAAACCCCGTGCTAACACCAAGGAACTTTGTACAGTAGATGTGTGAGGATGTTTGTATGTGTGTGTACAGTAAAAGTCCAAAAGAAGAAATGGAATATGACTAAGCTGCTATGTGGACATCAACAATACTACAATGTAGTACATTGATGTTTCAAGGGGATCTGGTGTGATCACAAATGGACCTTGCCCATTTGTACATGGTGATTGATAGTAATCAGCCATTCGCTGTGCCGAAAAGTCATGCAAAAATGGTTTGAATCTATGGGGGGGTAATGTCATACCCTGCACAACTGACTGTGTTATGATTTTTCTTTACTTATATTTACCAGCTTACTATGCCACAGCAGTCCTTCTACTTACAAACCATTGCACAGTACCCTGGAACATTCCTTTCCACAGTTCTGTACTATTTTTTGTGTGCACAGGATATGGGAGATGGCAGCAACTATAATGTATAAAAGTGATAGTATGTATGAGAAGCCTAGCATGACTAGGGAGGTGGGCAGATGCATGTCTGCAGCAGAGTATAGTAGTTGCAGATGCAGTAAGGGTGGAGCAATGTGGTTCAAGTACACTGCAGGGCAGAGGTAAGAGAGTGTAGAGAGTGGGATGAGGGAGGTACTCACTCAGACTGGGTGTAAGACATCTGAGGAGGTTGTATAGTAAGAGTCCCATCTTATGTAGTGTTCATGAGTAAAGTTAGAGTGGAGAATGTGAAGTAAAGAACAAGGACTACTTAAAGTGGTGCGATGTGTGTCACATGGAGTATAGAGTGGAGTGGGTAGTCTGAGGAGAAGAAGTCGAGGACATGAAGCATCAGGATGTACATGTGTGTATGTAAAGTATTGTAAAGAGAAGCTGAACAAAAAATAGTAGCATGTACAGTGGATTTCAACAGATGGCATGATGACCACATGATAGCACCTCTGCAGAGAAGAAAAATGTGTGTGCCCATGGAGTGACAATTGGCCAGGGAGGACACCCAGTTGGAATCTGAGTGTGCTGTAATGGTGGTACTGCACATGCCATCATACAAAAGTCCCAGGGTCAAGGTACCTGCAAGGTATCGTAAGACATGTTTGGTGGCTGACATGTGCTCTGGCATGGGATTTGCAGCATAGTGGGCCAGAGAGTTGATGGCATAGGCAATGTTAGGGCACAACACAATGGCAGCATACATTAAGCTGCTGATGACCTGTTGGTATAGCATGTGTGTGTTGATGACCCAGCAACCCTGTGGAAAGGCATCAGTGTGATGGAGGGAGGTAGCGGTGTGCTGACCGGATTGCAGCTGGCCATCCCAAAATGAGTTACAACACTTAAGATGTATTGGGATTGGCATAGTGTCAACCAGCATTGCATGTGGTTGTGAGAGATTTCAAGACCAAGGTAGGATGTGGTTTCACTGAGATCTGTCATTTCAGATGTGGCAGTGAGCACACATTTGAGTTCTAAGACCTCCACAATATCACTTCCAAAGATTGTGATGTTGTTGACATATAGCACTAAGAATAAGAAAGATCCCCCTTTCTGATGCATGTAGAGGCTGCCATTGGATGAGATGCAAGTGAGTCCTAGAGTGCTGAGTGAGTCATCCATCTTGATTGACGTGTGGCTTGTTTGAGGCCATATATTGATTTGTGCAGTTGGCACACCTTGTCTGCAAGTTCCAGAATCTCGAAGCCTTCTGGTTGTTGCATGTAGAGTTCTTCTTCAATGTCACCATTGAGGAAGGTGCTTTTGACATCCATGGAGTGGATGTGCCAGTCATGAGCAGTGGTGAGGGTGAAGAGGAATTGTAGTGACTCAAATCTTGTGATGGGGGAGAACACCTCATCATAGTCCACTCCAGGGACTTGTTTGAAGCCTTTGGCGACTAGGTGAGCATGGTATTGGCTGTCATTCTTGAGCTTGAATACCCACTTATTCAGAATGGCTGTATGACCAGGAGGAAGGTCAATGAGGGTCCACATACCCATGCCTTCCATCATGCTGAGCTTGTATCTACATGCAGTGTCCAAATCAGCACAATGTAGTGATGCATGTGCTTCATGGAGTGTAAGCAGGTCACCTGAAGTGGCAGCTGCAGTGAGCAGCACTGATAAAGAGGGTCCTGCTAAGAGTGGCCTATTGGACGGTCTTAGGGAAGGTCTATAGTAGTACTCCTGGTAACCAGAGTTTGGATGGAAGTTTGATGATAGTTATAGAGGTTCCTGATGACAATGAAGAATGGGATTAACAATATAGAAATGAGGATAATTCCACCAATGACTATACGAGGATCCAGAATGACGAGTATAGGATGTCTTAGTGACGCTTAGAGTGACTTAGAGATCTTAGACTTAGTTGTTTAGAGAGTAAAGCAAAGTTGAAGTGAGTTTTAGGTCAAGCGCAGTAAAGGAGAATCCCTAGATTGCAAAGTTGACAAGACTGGGGTTTAAGACCGCCAGTCTGTCAACTACTTATACAAAACTGGAGATCTAACTATAGTAAAGTTGCACAGTATTGTGCAGTAAGTATGTGTCCATGTGATATAAGTGGCTCAGCCACAAGCACAAAATGAACATGAGATAAACAAAGGTAAATAAGAGTGAGAAAAGAGAGTCCTTGCTAATTGTATAGTAATAGTCCTTAGCAAGTAAATGTTATAATAAATAAAGAAAAGGAGAAAGGAAAAGATAAGTCTTTTATAGTACTTGGAGCTATGCTCACACTTAAGTATGTAAATACTTAAGTACTATATAAGAGAAAAGAAATAGGAGTCCTTACTAAGTAAAGTGGAGCTAAGCTCACACTTGTAGTAATAATACTACACTTTACTTGTAAGTAAGATAAAAAAAGAAAAAGAAAAAAGAAACAAACACATTACAAGGTGCCAAAGCAAGTGCCTTGTAACAGGTCCTGTGCTGGGCGTGCTGAACTCTTCATCGCTTGACAGATCCTGTAGCACATCAGTGTATGCGTGTGCTCTGTACGTGCTTTTGCTGTAGCATGCAGGGCATTGTGTTGCATGTCCAGAGTGCTGAGGTGGAGGATGTCAGGCGCCATATTTTTGGTGCATTTAGCTCTTTATTTTCTTTTACTTTTCTCTTATATTTTCCTTGATCTGATAAGATTAGATGATCTTATCTTCCTTTGTCATCATCTAATCTTATCTTAGATTACTTACTGTCGCTTCGTGCTAGGCCCTGTCTAGGTAGGCCTAGGTCTATAGGATGCTGCGCATCCTCTTATCTTGTACTGTGGTCTTATACTGCTTGACCTGCCCTTAGGTACTGTGCTATGGTCCGTGCACATAGGTACTTACTATAAGTAGTTCAGTAGTATAGTGAATAGACCCCAGCTTGATACAGCTGGATATTGTCAGGATCGTCAAGCCTACGGCGGCAGCCCGTAACGCGAGACCACGGAAACCCGACTTATCCCTGCTCTCCTTTGGAGAGGCTTACTGGGAGCTGCCTTGGATCTAGGCCCAAGGGATGAGAGGACTCAAGCCATAGAAGAAGGGGATGAACCAGCTGTAACAAGCTGGGGTCTATTCGTCTAGCTACCTCCCTACTTATAGTACTATGGATCGGCGCACGGACCAGGTGCAGTAACTAAGGGCAGGTCAAGCAGTAACTAGAGGCACAGCAAGTGTGAGAGTACTGCTTACAGATGCGCAGCATCTGTGGGAACGATCCCCGAGATGACCGTAACGACAGTAAGTAAGATATCCAATGAGATAAGATAAAAGATAAGATGAAGATCTTATCTTATCAGATGATCTAAAGAGAAACATAAAAGAAAGTAAAAGAAAAGATAAAATAATGGTAGGGAATAACGTCAGCGGTAGGAGTCTGACAGATATCCTTTCTTTTGAGTGATCATTAGAGAGTGCGCCCAGCTAGACTTTGGTCTTACAGAGGAGTCAGAGTAATGGGTTCTGCAAAGGTAGGTGTACCCATCGGGGAAGAAGGTGGTGGTGCTGGAGTCACTGGACTTAGCATAGTATAAACCAGTTTGGGCTCACCTGATAGAGCCACACAATGTGCATGACCATGGAAAGTGTCTCCATTGTACCCAGCATGTGGAATGATCACACCTGGGACATGGTCTGAGAAGTGTGTGGCATGCATTTGAGTGGGAACTGGTGGGGCAACTGATGGTGGAGTTACAGGTAGTGCAGGGCCATGTGTGCAAGGAGGTGATGTGGGTGTTGTAAGTGGTACTGGCAGCAGAATTGGTGTTGGAGCAGTAGCAGTTGGTGCATCCACAGTTTCAGTAGTGCTTGGATCCATGGCAGCTGCTATATGAGTGGCTGGCACATTGAAGTCTGAGTTGTCATTAGATTTGGAGTATGTGGAGTTGCTCAAGCTAGGAGGCTGAGGCAAGAGTGATGGTGGTGGAGTGGGACCTGCAGGCAGAGGCTGTGGGTGAAGAGGAAAGATTAGCTTGTCGAAGACCATGTCATGAGACATAATGACTCAATGCATTGTGCGATTCCAGAAGTGCCAAGCTTTGGAACCTGTTTTTTATCTGATAAATATCATTGGTATTGCCCAAGGTTCTAATTTTGTGCAGTGTTTGGAGGGGGTGCCAATGTATGCCAGGCATCCAAAACTCTGGAAGTATGAGATGTCAGGACTGCAGCTGTTGTCCCAGAGTTGTTGGGGAGTGACCCAGTTGTGACCATGCTGTGGAGTTCTATTATATGCATGGATTGTGGTTTGAAGGGTGTATTCCCAGAATATTGCTGAGATGTGGGCATTGTGCAATAGAGATAGGGTGGCATTGATGATTGTGTGATTCTATCTCTCAGCGTGTCCATTTTATGCTGGGGAGTAGGGTGCTGTGAGATGGTGTGTGGTCCCATTGCATTCCAGTATACCCTGTACTTCAGTGTTCACATATTCACCTCCACAGTCACTGCAGAGGATTTTGATTTTGCATTCTGTTTGGGTCTGGGACCATGTGAGAAATGTAGTAAGGGCATGTGATAGGCTGTCCTTTGATTTGAGTGGAAATGCAATGGCTATGCCTGAGAAGTCATTGATGAAAGATGCAAAGTACAATGAACCTTGGATTGACTGTGTTGTCATAGGACTGACAAGGTCACTATGCACAAGATCCAGTGGGTGAGTGGCATGTTTGGAGGACCAGTGAAAGGGGTGATGTGCTAACTTTCCAGCCACACATCCTGCACAGGGATTCATGATAGTTGAACCACTGTTGTTGACATCAAATCCGTGAACAACCTTGTTGTTGAGTAGCTTTTGAAGTGTGTTGTGAGGTGTGTGCATGAAACAGTTGTGCCAGGTGTCATAAGCAGGTTTGATTGTGGAAAGTGATGCGAGATGTGATGATGATGTGATATTGAGGCTAAGCCAGTATGTGCCATTGGTTTTTGTACCAATTGCCAAAGTTTGCATTGCATCGTTCAAGACTAAGCAAGTGTCTTTGGTGTAGACAACTGTTAGTCCTTTGTCCATGAGCTGAGGGATTGACATGAAGTGTTGTCCTGCTTCAGGAGCATATAGAATGCACTGTAGGGTGATGGTTTGGGTACACCCATGCACAATGGTTGAGGCTTCAATTGTTCCAACTCTGAGGTATGGTATCATTGAGTTATTTCTGAGCTGGATGCTTCCAGTTGTAGGCATTACAGTTCTGGGGACGAAATCTGTGGGGTGCAGACTGATATGGTCACTTGTGCTGCTGTCCATCATCCAGGCATTGCAGGCATCGAAGTAAAACAAAGCCGGGGATGCAGTCCCCATCATATTCAGGCCTGCAGATATGTTGGGTGGAGGTACAGGAGGTGGTGGTGTAGTAACAGCAGTAGCAACGACAGAAGACTTAGCATTAGACCCTGTTCCCCTATCCTTTTCCTTCTCTGGATGCAATATCCAGCAGAAGTTGTCACTATGTCCTCTGGGACTGCATTTTGTGCATGTGTACTGATCGAGCTTGGGTTTGCTGTGTGACATAAATGTTAGAAAGTGCAATTGCCAAAATAGTGACTTGGCTTGGGTTCGAACCAAGGACCTCCCTTACTCCGGGTGGGTGCTCTAACCACTGAGCTACCAGGCCTTGTCTAAGTGAAGTGCTATTAGCACGATGTGGAGCTGTCATGACTACTGTAGAGTTGTAACTCTGCTACGAAAGTATTGTAGCTCTGTTACGAAGAGTAGTAGCACATGTACAGGGTCGGGCATTTGACCTTAACTCCAACAATAAATCCGGTGGGTGTGGAAGTGGATGCAAAGGGGTTGGTGGCTGATGAGGTCAAAGCTGTGTTGTTAGGAGCAAACATGTGCATGCACTGTGTGGAAGAGAGAATCAAGTGTTTGTTTGTGTGGAGGTGGTTGTACTCTTCAGTGATCATTTTGCAGATGATGTCACTGTCAATATTGAATAGTATTAGTTGTGTTGCAAGGAAGGCTGAGACTACATTGCTCCAGGAGCTAGGTAATCCCATAAGTAAGACCAGGGCAGGGTCATTGTCTGTGTTATGAGGCACTTGCTTTGGCACCTCGTAACACATTTTCTTTTTCTTTTTTCTTTTTTCTTTTACCTTACTTACTATAGTAAAGTGTAGTATTATTACTACAAGTGTGAGCTTAGCTCCACTTTACTTAGTAAGGACTCTCTATTTCTTTTCTCTAATATAGTACTTAAGTATTTACATACTTAAGTGTGAGCATAGCTCCAAGTACTATATTAGACTTATCTTTTCTCTTTTTATCTTTCTTTTATTTATTATAACATTTACTTGCTAAGGACTATTACTATACAATTAGCAAGGACTCCCTTTTCTCACTCTTATTTACCTTTGTTTATCTCAAGTTTGTTTCACGCTTGTGGCTGAGCCACTTATATCACATGGACACGT
This sequence comes from Albatrellus ellisii, assembly GCA_003314395.1. Lineage (NCBI taxonomy): Eukaryota > Fungi > Basidiomycota > Agaricomycetes > Russulales > Albatrellaceae > Albatrellus > Albatrellus ellisii. The sequence goes on along the minus strand of QLPN01002626.1, from coordinate 22,301 downwards.
CCTTACTGCGCATTACTGCACATTATTGTTTACTTACTGCACATTATTGTTTACTTACTGCACAATACTGTGCAACTTTACTATACTTAGATCTCCAGTTTTGTATAAATAGTTGACAGACTGGTGGTCTTAAACCCCAGTCTTGTCAACTTCACAATCTAGGGATTCTCCTATACTGTGCTTGATCTAAGCTTGCTACAATCTCGCTTCACTCTCTAAGAGAACTAAAGTCTAAGAACTCTAAATCACCTAAAATGTTGCTAAGACATCTTACACTTGTCACTCTGGATCCTCGTATCGTTATTGGTGGAATTATCCTCATAACTATATCATTGATCCCACTCTTCATCGTCATCAGGAACCTCTATTACATTCATCAAGCTCATATCCAAACCTTGGTTACCAGGAGTAACATTATAGACCTTCCCTAAGACCGTCCAATAGGCCGCTCTTAGCAGTCTGTTACTGTTTTTCCTGCTTCCATGAGCTCAATGCATGTGAGCTGAAGGTCCTCAATCTGTTTTCCATATGGTGCAGTGTCAGTGAATTTAAATTCCTGAAATGATCAGAGGGCATGGAATGTTGACATGGCACCTTTTGTCCTGTACTTGTCTTTGAGTTTCTGCCAGTTGTCATATGCATTGTTGAGAGAGTTGATGTGGTGATCAGTAGTGGGTCCCACATATAACCTTAAGTATGCATTGCACATTTGGTCATCCTCTTCATACTTGTCAATTTTGTCTTGATTCAGTGTGATTTCCCCATAATGGTACTTTTTGGGTTTGGTTTTGGTTGCTGGTTTGTCAACAAATTTTTCATACATGGGTATGGGAGCCATGTCATCTATAGTGTACCAGAGTCAAAGAACAATGAGTGTGCTGGAGACTAGTGTAGCCCAGTGTTTATAGTTTGAGGTGCCTTCAAGCAGTGGTATGGTTATCTTTGGCAGATTAGCAGCAGAGGTGGTGGGGAAGTGGGAGATGGCAGCAACTATAATGTATAAAAGTGATAGTATGTATGAGAAGCCTAGCATGACTAAGGAGGTGGGCAGACACATGTCTGCAGCAGAGTATAGTAGTTGCAGATGCAGTAAGGGTGGAGCAACATGGTTCAAGTATGTCAGACTGGGTGTAAGACGTCTGAGAAGAAGTGACAGACCTGCAGCAGAGTATAGTAGTTGCAGACACAGTAAGGGCAGAGCAATGTGGTTCAAGTATGCTGCAGGGAAGAGGTAAGAGAGTGTAGAGAGTGGGATGAGTGAGGTACTCACTCAGACTGGGTGTAAGACATCTGAGGAGGTTGTATAGTAAGAGTCCCATCTTATGTAGTGTTCATGAGTAAAGTTAGAGCAGAGAATGTGAAGTAAAGAACAAGGACTACCTAAGGTGGTGTGACACATGTTACACAGAGTATAGAGTGGAGTGGGTAGTCCGAGGAGAAGAAGTCTGAGGACATGAAGCAGCAGGATGTATGTGTGTGTATGTAAAGTATTGTTGTAAAGAGAAGCTGAATGAAAATAGTAGCATGTACAGTGGATTTCAACATTTTTACCTTGATAGAATCTTCTAGCACTCAAGGTTGTATACTATATAAAGGGATCATCATACTTACAAGTCTCTAGCTTAGTCTCTTATACTTTCTGGTGTACAATCCCTGCCTATCCAATCCTTCTGTTGTGTTCTCAGTACACATGCTATGCCCTGAGTCTCTAACCTGACCTAGTACACTCATAGCTGGCCATCCTGCTGCACTAGTCTGTAACATTAGACTAAGCTACCTTAATTCACCGTGTAGCTGACACAGTGGCTCCTCCCATCCCCACAACCCTCCATCTGGAGTTCCAGTTTTCCAGCTGATGAAATGCCATCATCTTCAGAGGACACACACTCAAATACCAAGGACAACAAAGGTGGAGAGTCATAAACACCAATTACTATATTGACACCACCAGCCTTGACGATGAACCATCCTCCAAGGAGCTATACATCTACACCCAAGATTTTCCAGGTGCTGATATTCATGAAGCCAAGTTGCTGATTTATCTCACTGGACCCCCAGTCACTCCAATTTCACTTATCCCCCCAGTCACTCCATTTTCCCCACACATTCCTGTCACATCCTTGATCACCCCAGTTACCATGTCCACCACAAAATCCTCTTTCAAACCAGCAAAGCCAGAGATCTATGATGGTGATAAAACCAAATACCATGCCTTTATCAATTCCTGCACTCTCTATATTGAAGGAATAGATCTTATAGATGAATGTAAACCGATTATGTGTGTTCTGTCTTTCATGCAGAAGGGGACCACACTTGCCTGGCAAAATTGTTACATTGAAGACACTTACCACAGTGGATGCCCTACCTACACTGAGTTTAGCAAAGAACTTGACTTGGCATTCAATGATGCCCAATGCAAGGTATGTGCAACAGCAGAGTTGCAGCAGTTCAAACAGAAAACCTTCTCAGCTGATGCCTACACCACATGGTTCCAGATTTTGGCAGCTGATGCTGAAATTAAAGATGACACCACACTATGTGCATTTTATCAACTGGGACTCAATAAAAACATTTCAGATTGTGTATATATGATGGCCAACATGCCAATGACTTTTGACAAATGGGCCAAAATGGTGTCACAATTCAATGCACAAATATGCATGCAGCATATGTACTCTACTGCCTCTGTAACTGCCTTCACTGGACCCTGCACCACCCAAGACCCTGATGCAATGGACATCAATCACATAACCACACCATGCATTGCAAAACTCACAGCTGATGAGCAGAAACACCTTCTCAACTCTGGTTGCTGTTTCACTTGCTGAAAACCTGGTCACATGGCACACAACTGCCCTAACAAGGCAGCACAAACTGTGTCACCTGTGCCATCATGCCCTGCTTGGAAAGGACCATGCACTCGGCACATTGATGAAGAAGCAACACCTAGCATCTCAGAGCTCCCTGCCTACATATGAAAAACTGCGTGTGCATCCTCCATTCAAATTGAAGAAGTCCCATCAGACAATGACAGGCTAATCATGGACACCACTTCCAACACTTATTAGCACAGTTGCCTGTTGATGAGCAGTCCATTTGTACTGAGTCACTTAAGGAGGATTTTTGAAGTGGTCTATATCTACTGTGTGGTATCAGACCTTTGTCTCCAAATTCTGTAACACTGGTGAAACTGCTATAGATTCTGAAAATAGCTTCTATTTGCCAGTTACACTACAAACAGGAAATCACAAAACACAAATACCAGCACTAATTGACAGTAGAGCAACCTCCAGTATCATTAGTCAGAAAACAGTCAAACACGCTCAATTACCAATCTATACACTTTCAAAACCAATTATTATGTGAATAGCTGATAATTCAACTAATAATTTTGGTATGATTCATCAATATGTCAAATGTATCCTCAAAATTGGCAAACATACTGAATTATTGAAAGTGTTTATTGCTAACATTGGAACAGATCAGAGGCTTTTAGGACATTCATGGTTGAAGCAAAACAACCCCACAATTGATTGGAAAAGAAATATGATTTCTTTTCCTTGTGAATATCTAAAGTGTACCTCTCAATCTACTGATCTAGCTGCAGCCAATCAAACAAATCAACAAGATCTTGATGATCAATTACCGCCTGAATATGCTCAATTCTGGGATGTCTTTGAGGAAGACACATCCAAATCCCTTCCAACAAGAAGCAAATGGGATCACACAATCAATCTTCTCCCAGATGCTCCTACAGAACAAAATTGTAAGGTTTACCCCCTCAATCCTGCTGAACAGAAACATCTAGATGAATTTCTGGACAATATGGGTACATCCATCCTTCTAAATCACCATTTGCATCTCCCTTCTTTTTTGTCAAAAAGAAAGATGGAAAGTTACAACCAGTGCAGGATTATTGTTGTCTCAATGCAATCACAACTTGTAATCAATATCCCTTACCACTGATCTCTGATATCATAGACAAATTATGCCATGCCAAATACTTCACCAAGTTCGACATATGTTGGGGATATAATAACATTAAGATCAAGAAGGGTGATGAATGGAAAGCTGCCTTCAAAACCAACCGAGGGCTATTCAAACCTTTGGTAATGTTTTTTGGGCTTACCAATTCACCAGCTATGTTCCAGAACATGATGAATGATATCTTTGCTGATCTTATTGAAATGGGTCAAGTTTTCATTTATATGGATGATATTCTAATTGCCACACTTGATTTAGATGAACATCGCCGACTAGTAATGTGAATGCACAGGCTCTGGGATACAGTGGCAACAATGATGTAGATTAGAGATAGAATGTAAGAGACCCCTAACATGATCAGGGATGCAGGCAGATGCATGTCTGCAGCAGAGTATAGTAGTTGCAGATGCAGTAAGGGTGGAGCAATGTGGTTCAAGTATGTCAGACTAGGTGTAAGATGTCTTAGCAGAAATGACAGACCTGCAGCAGAGTATAGTAGTTGCAGATGCAGTAAGGGTGGAGCAACATGGTTCAAGTATGCTGCAGGGAAGAGGTAAGAGAATGTAGAGAGTGGGATGAGGGAGGTACTCACTCAGACTAGGTGTAAGACATCTGAGGAGGTCATATAGTAAGAGTCCCATCTTATGTAGTGTTTGTGGGTAAAGTTAGAGCAGAGAATGTGAAGTAAAGAACAAAGGCTACCGAAAGTGGTGTGACATGTGTTGCATGGAGTATAGAGTGGAGTGGGTAGTCCAAGGAGAAGAAGTCTGAGGACACAAAGCATCAGGATGTACGTGTGTGTATGTAAAGTATTGTAAGAAGAAGCTGAACAGAAATAGTAGCACATACAGTGGAATTCAACATAATGGAGGTCTTGACAAGATTATGGAAACACCATTTATTCCTAAAACCTTCTAAATGTGAATTTCACAAGGAAGAAGTGGAATATCTGGGTGTACATATCAAGGCCAACACAGTCATGATGGATCCAATCAAATTACAAGGGATTTCAGAATGGCTGACCCCATGCAACCTCAAAGAAGTCTGAGGCTTCCTAGGCTTTGGAAGTTTCTATTTTTGTTTTATCTGTCACTCTTCTCACCTAGCCTGACTGCTAAACGATCTAACCAAGAAGGATATCCCTTGGCATTGGGATACACTGGAACAAGACACATTTGCAAAACTCAAACAATGTTTTACTTCTGCACCAGTTTTGACCCAACCTGATATTACCCAACCCTTCAGATTAGAATGTGATGCATCACAGTTCACTCATGGAGCTGTCTTGTCTCAATAAGGCAACAATCAACAATGGCATCCAATTGCATTTCTTTCAAAATCATTCAATGGAATTATGATATCTATGATCAAGAATCACTCTCAATCATTAGAGCACTGGAAGAATGGCATCACTTCCTTGAAGGATCACCTCATGTGATCAAGATTCTTTCTGATCACAAAAATCTTCAAGGATGCCCATAAACTTTCTAGATGACAAGCTCATTGGGCTCTATTTTTAACTTGTTTCCATTTCATTATCACTCATATTGTGGGAACCCAAATGGGAAAATCTGATCTTTTATCCAGATGACCTGATCATGACAAGATAACACAGATCGCATACTACTCCCCTCCACCCTATTTGCAAAAGCCATACCTATCCTGTTTGATGATGAAATGTTGATATCACAGATTCATCAAGCACAGGGTTTGGATTGCGAAGTAGCACTTGTTATCCAAACCCTTCAAGCACCAAAAACTAGTCCTCTTCAGAAAAATCTCCAGCAACATTGGGAGATCTCTGATGGACTGGTCTTTTATTCCTCTTGTCTCTATATTCCCCCCAACTTACCTCTCAAACAATCCATTTTGCAACATCTCCATGACCTCCCATCTGCAGGTCATCCAGGGCATTTTCAAACTTATGATCTCATTCAATGATCATTTTGGTGGCCTGGAATGCATAAATTTGTTTTTGATTATGTTTCAGGATGTCCTATCTGTCAATCAACAAAAAATCTAACCCATAGACTTTGCATCCCACCACAAACAATTAACCTGATCCCAAACACTCACCCCTTTTCCATGGTCACCATGGACTTTATTGTCACATTACCCATTTCAAATGGATATGACACTATTGCTGCCTTTGTTGATCATGATGTTACTAAAGCTGTGGTTTTAGCCCCTTGTTCCAGTTCTATCACCATGGAACAAACCACCATCCTATATGCAGAAAATGTATGGAAACAGTTTGGTCTGCCAAAGAAGATCATTTCCAATCATGGACCACAGTTCACTTCCAAATTTACCCATGCTCTTACTCATACTCTTCACATCTCCCAGAATATGTCTACTGCCTATCACCCTCAAACTGATGGGCAAACAGAACACTACAACCAAGAATTGGAACAATACCTTCACACCTTCTGTAACACATGTCAGGACAACTGGTCCTCTTATCTTCCAATCGCTGAATTCACTCACAACTCCCATTGTCATTCTCATACATTACAGACCCTGTTCTTTTCCCTTATGGGATATCACCCCTCTGCAGGTCCTTCCATTCCTTCCCCTGTCTCTGTTCCCTCTGTTTCCGATCATATTGCTGCATAACTTACACTATGCTGTGACATCAATGCTGCACTCACACATACCCCACTTCTTCCTCCTGTTTCTCCCTATCAATCTGGCAATAAAGTTTGGTAGATGCCACTAACCTTTCCACTTCCCACCCATCTCACAAACTTGCCCCTCACTACTATGGCCCCTTTTCTGTTCTCTCTGTTGTTAATAACTCTTCTTATCATCTTTGTTTACCCCCTACCCCTTCATGGAAACATATCCACCCTGTTTTCCATGGTTTTCTTCTTTCTCCTTATCACTCCACTACTTCCTATGGTTATGAACCTTCTCCACCACCCCCTGACCTCATTGATGGTGAACTCCAACACGAGGTTGAGTCTATTCTTAACTTTCACTTCCATCATGATCGCCTCCAGTACCTTGTCCACTGGAAACACTTCCCATCTTCTGATGATGAATGGCTTTCTGCCTCCTGCTTGTCCAATGCCCCACTCCTCATCTCTGCCTTCCATTGCCACTTCCCCTCCACACCACACCCCCTTACCATCTGTCTTCCCCCTCATCCCATGGGTCATGGTCCCACTTA
>QLPN01002626.1:889-15116 GCA_003314395.1 Albatrellus ellisii | reverse complement strand
TGCCATCCATCCATATATCTCAACTTATCTATCACCCCCTAATGTGTAACTTGAAAGTGTTACAGGGGAGCCGAATCTGCAACAGCCAAATGCCACTAGCAGAAGTCAATGTAATCTTGGTATGTAATATTACTATTTCCTGAGGCTCTCTAGACACCAAATACATACTCAAAATAGTTCCTGGTGTGCTCTTGACATTGATCTTGGATGGAGATATCATCATGTGCCTATAACTGTTGGCACCACAATTGCACCTCTCGGAGCCTGCAGTGTCTGTGCTTTTTGCATACTTGCATCTGGCAATGTAGGCAAAGCTAGTGTGTGTGCATGTGTGTGGGGAGCAGCAACCCAACAAATGATGCATGGACTGCCATCCTAGTGTTTCCATCAGACTGCTTCCTGTATGTCCCACCAAACACACTCATGCAGTCCATAAATATCCCCCAACCAACTTGGCCACAGCCTCACCTCTGTTGGCAGCCAGGTTCAGCCCCTGAGGCATTGTTTTCTTCTGGCAGCTTCTCAAATATCTTTGGCAGACCACCCTATCACCCTGTCTTGGTCACAGCCTGCCTTGAGCATCTCAGGGACAAGGAGGGCTGGCCTATTCAATCAGGTCATACTTATACTGATGTCTCAGGTCAGCAAGGGCATTGTGGTCCCTATGGCTACAATGAGCTGCTTGAGCCCTCAATTTGCAAGTGTCATTGCACTACTCAGTGACAAGCTCATCACCTCTGGGTCCTCTGCCCAAATTCCTCAACCCACTGCTGTACTCCCACAGCCACAAGTGCACTGGCCAATATCACATCAGGCACTAGCATATGTCTGCATGAAGCATAGGACATGCCTCCATGTATTTATATAATGTCCACCTTTTGCAGCCAATAACCAAGTTGGAACAAGGATTTTCTAGTCCCGTCAGTGATGCCAGTAGGATTCAGTGCATCTGCTGTCCATGTGGCACCCACTGCCAAAATGGTTCTTGTGAGTCACTAACAGGGAGTACCCAATTATGTGAAAGAGTACATCTAACCTCAAGAGGAGTATAGCCTTCCTGCTAAGAGCGACCTATTGGACAGTCTTAGGGAAGATCTAAAATGTTACTCCTGGTAACCAAGGTTCGAATCTGAGCTTGATGAATGTAATAGAGATTCCTGATGACGATGAAGAGTGGGATTAACAATATGGTTATGAGGATGATTCTGCTGATAATGATACGAGGATCCAGAGTGTTGAGTGTAAGATGTCTTAGCGACGTTTAGTGACTTAGAGTTCTTAGACTTAGTTCTGAGAGAGTGAAGCGAGATTGTAATGAGCTTTAATCAAGCGCAGTATAAGGAGAATCCCTAGATTGCAAAGTTGACAAGACTGGGGTTTAAGACTGCCAGTCTGTCAACTATTTATACAAAACTAGCGATCTAACTATAGTAAAGTTGCACAGTAATGCGCAGTAAGTATGCGTCCATGTGATATAGGTGGCTCAGCCACAAGCGCGAAACGAACTAGAGATAAACAGATGTAAATAAAGACGAAAGAGGAGAGTCCTTGCTAATTGTATAGTAATAGTCCTTAGCAAGTAAATGTTATAATAAATAAAGAAAGATAAAAGAAAAGATAAGTCTAATATAGTACCTGGAGCTATGCTCACACTTAAGTATGTAAATACTTAAGTACTATAAAAGAAAAAGAAAGATGATAAGTCCTTACTAAGTGAAGTGGAGCTAAGCTCACACTTGTAGTAATAATACTACACTTTACTATAGTAAGTAAGATAAAGAAAAAGAAAAAGAAAAAGGAAAAAACGCGTTACGAGGTGCCAAAGCAAGTGCCTCATAACACTTCCCTAGATACCAATGAGCCTTTTCTTGCAACAATGGCCTGAGCTCAAAGACATCCAGTCATGCCACCATCATTGCTCACAGCCGCTGACAACTGCCATTCATTACTTCTACCATCCACTTGAAACAAGAACAAGATTATGATGACAGCATCTTTGCACCCTCATGCATACACGTCAACAGTCAACAAATGCCAGCAAATGAGGGTGACAATTTCACAAAGTCCTTGACTATGACATAACAAGCCTAGACATGACACAAATTCATTCCAATGGTAATGTGCATTCATTGCAAGCATGTGTATCTTCAGCAGTGTGAGGTATATATACAATCAACAACAAAGTGAGGTATACAAGACAATGATGATGCAAGGGAAATGACAGAATAACAATGGCAGAACTTCAATAAACCACATGGAAAGAGCACAGGGGATAACGCAACAATAAAACATATCCACACCATGAACAGTGACGTGGTCAGCACCAGAACCTCCCCATGAATGTAGATCGAAAGACACTTTGACTGCAACATGCACAAAAAGACCTCTCCACTATGCTCCTTGACAAATGTGTCATTCCTAAGCTGCACTGCTGGAGTTACCTGCCCAGCTGTTAGAATCTGAGTTCATGGGTTGTTGATCGCATCTCTTTTTCTTTCACATTCTATTATGTTTGACTCCACTCACACATGGTAGTGGAGCTCCAAAGGGGCTGTAACCCCCCTTGATTATGCAGCTTTATCTGTTTCATTAGTCGTCTGCAGCAGTTCTTATTACTATAAAGACTCACTCCTGTATGATAGCAAGAGGCATCGAAACCTCTTTACAATTACTTGTCTTTCACTGTTTGATACTTTGGAATCATAGTCTGTTCTCATGTGTTTGCTTCAGAGCCCCTTGGCAATAACCTTGTATAGGTGTTTGGCTGCTTATGCATGCTAAACCATAATACTAGGTTTTGATCACCTACTCCGACCCAAACCCACCCTGGCTCCCCCACCACCTAACCCACTCCCTGAAGGATTCCATTGTGACCTCTGGGAAGACCACATCCTTTTTGGAGAACTCAGACTCACTGTTACCTATTTAGGCAACAACACTTGGAGAGTCAAAGGGACTCAAAACTACATTGAGACTACAGAGCCTCACAACCAAGAACCACCTCTCATCATACATGCTCATCATTACAACCCCTTGGATTCTACCACCACCAGCATCCCACTTTCTGGCAGTATTACAACTACTCCAGGAATGGCCACTCTAGCTTCCTTTGTCCCTATTCCACTACAACCAGAACCAGACATTGTTATGACTTCTAACACCTCAAAACAACAATTTCTCAAAATCAACAAACCTTCTGAGTTCAACAGAAGTAAAAAGGACTCTCAAACCTTTTTTCTCTCTTGTACCAAATACTTATTGGCCTATCAAGATCTTCATGCCTCAGACCTACAAAAGATATTGTTTGTCTTGTCTTTCATGACAAAAAATACAGCTCAATCCTTCAATGACTGTTATACGCTTGAACAGCTCACTGGAGATGAGTTTCCCACATACCAAACTTTTGTAGGAGACTTGAAGAAAGAATTTGAAGATCCTCACAAAGTATGACAGGCCTATCTAGCTCTTCAACAACTTAAACAAGGGACTCAAACCATCAAAGAGTATAACTCTGCTTTTCTAACCTTGGTACATGAAGCTGCTATCCCCAACGACTGTACTAAACTGGATTACTATGAACAAGGATTGAATTCTGGTCTTGCCAACTGCATTTATAATTCAGAAGTCCCCAAAACTTTTGCTGGTTGGATGGAAAGAGCCATGGTTATGGATATGCAGTGGAGAGCATGCAAGGAACAAAAGAGGTACCATCTTCCAGGATTTTCTGTCACAATTCCCAGGATCTGAAAGGATCCCAACATGATGGGTGTAGATTGGCATCATCAGATCAACATTCCCTGACCTCAACTACAAAAGCTTATGGAAGAAGAAAGAGAGAAGTTGAGGAGAGAGGGTAAATGTTTTGCTTGTCAACAAGGAGGGCATATGGCCAATCAATGCCCTTCAAAGGTTAACCTGCTACAAGCATGTGTAGCTACTGATGTTCCAAGAACATCATCCACACCCTCCTCTTAACCCTGTTTATGCACCACCTCAAATCCTCAATTGGACATGTGCCCATGTTTCAGAGGTAGTTGATGAAGAAGCCAAAGAAGGATCTGTGGCTCCACCTGTTTATGATGAAGTGGCCATCCGCCAAGTATATGAAACCATTCACACCCTACCTCTGGAGGGAAGAGTAGCACTATCAGAGATGTCAGAGGATTTTTAGGAAGTTTGAAGGAATCTATGTGTCTTTGAACTAAAATGCTATATCCATTTGATTTGCTAGCTTCATTGAATGTTAAAGCCAATGCATTATACATTGAAGCTCAATTACAAAATCAAAAAGGAAGTTGTAGGCTCGATCACCAAAAAGTGCTAGTTGACAGTGGTGCCACTAGCAATTTCATCAATCATTGACTTGTCTCAAAACTCCACATTCCCACCACACCACTCTCACATCCTAAAATTGTTTGCAATGCAGACAATACCAAAAACAAATTAGGATGAGTAACTCACAAGGCTAGTCTTCTTATGACAATTCAAGACCATCAAGAAGAAGTCTGCTTTTATGTTGTGGATCTTGGACCTGATAACCTTATTCTTGGTTATCCATGGTTACGAAGACATAACCCCCAAATCAATTGGATATGAAATCATATATCTTTCACCAGATGCCACCCATCATCCCAATGTGCCAAGGTACAACACTGATCTCAAAGTATTACCTTCAGTGCTGGGATGCCATTGGAAAGAGGAGACAAAGTATTTATTGGAATACCTAATGAAGAATGGGAAAAACAAATAACTCAAGCTATGGAACTTGCCGCTGCTGTTCCTCCCAAAGTAATGGTAATACCAGAGCATTACAAAGTGTTTCACAAAGTGTTTTCTGAAGAAGCATCTCATTCCCTTCCCCCATTACGAGATTGGGACCATGCCATCGATCTCAAACCAGATGCTATCCCTGAAAATAACTGTAAAATTTACCCTTTGAATCCCTCTGAACAGGTAGCACTTGATGAATTCATCAAAGACATGACCACCTGAGGGTACATCTGAAACTCCAAATCTCCCTTCACCTCACCATTCTTTTTCATCAAAAAAAAGGATGGAAAATTACAACCGGTACAAGACTACAGACAACTAAATAGTATCATGGTCAAAAACCAATATCCTCTTCCTTTAATCTCTGACATTGTTGATAAGCTAAAACATGCTAAATATTTCACCAAATTTGATGTTAGGTGGGTATATAACAATGTCCAAATCAAAAAGGGAGATGAATGGAAGGCTGCTTTCAAGACCAATAGAGGGATGTTTGAACCCCTTGTCATGTTTTTTGGACTCATGAATTCCCTGGCAACTTTTCAAACTATGATGAACTCCATTTTTCATGATCTTCTTGATACAGGGAAGGTTTTTATTTATATGGACAATATTCTCATTGCCACAGCTACAATAAAAGAACATTGTCAACTAACAAAACTTGTTTTACAGCAATTCACTGATCATTCTTTATATCTCAAACCAGAGAAATGTGAGTTTGAGAAAGAACAGGTAGAATATTTGGGACTTATCATTTCAGCAGGTCAGACAGCTATGGACTCAGTCAAACTACAAGGGATTCAAAAATGGCCTATACCTACAAAACTGAAGGAAGTATGTGCCTTTTTGGGCTTCATGGGATTCTATCAATGTTTCATCTGCAACTTTTCACATCTTACTTGACCGTTACATGATCTTACAAAAAAGGATATTCCTTGGCACTGGGACCAACCCCAACAAGATGCCTTTGACCTTTCAAAGGCAAAATTCCTCTCCTCCCCAGTCCTTATCTCCCCTGATGTGACTAAACCATTCCAATTGGAATGTGACACATCAAAATGAGCTTGTGGAGTGGTATTATCCCAGAAAGGACAAGATGGCTTATGGCATCCTGTAGCATTTATGTCAAAATCCTTCTCAGAAGCTGAACATAACTATGATATTTATGACAGAGAATTACTTGCCATCATCAAGTCATTGGAAGAATGGCAACAATACCTTGAAGGCACTCCTCATAGTATTACGATTCTCTCTGATCATAAAAATCTAGAAGTATTTTGAGATGCCCAAAAATTGTCAAGGCAACGAGCTCGATGGGCTCTATACCTAACTCACTTCAATTTTCAGATCAAACATGTCACTGGATCAAAAGCAGGTCAACATGATGCATTGTCACAATGACCAGATCATGATGATGGTAGTCATGATAATGAAGATCAAGTCATCTTAGACCCATCTTTATTCATCCATCCCATTTCTGCTAACACCATTGACAATGCATTTTTCCCTTGAATTCAAGTATGCACAAATTGGGATGATGAAGTCCTTGACATATCATGCATCCTTCAAGCCAATGTCTCCAGTCCTGTGAAAACCCAACTTCTACAACATTGGATGATTGAACAGGGGGTAATTTATTACTTGGGATGTCTTTATGTTCCAAAAGACAACTTACTCAAACAAAATATCATCCAAAGTTTACACATTACCCCTACAGCAGGACATCCAGGATGACTCAAGATGCTAGATTTGGTACAGTGAACCTTTTGGTGGCTGAAAATGAAGAAGTATATCTTTGACTTTGTTGATGGATGTCCTATTTGTCAAGGATATAAAAACTTACCAAACAAAACTCTGATTCCCCTCCTTCCCATCAAACCAGAACCAACAGCTGAACCATTTTCCACAGTTTCTATGGATTTCATTACTCAACTGCCATTATCACATGGTTATGACACTATAGCTGTGTTCATGGATCATGATGTAACAAAAATGATGGTAATTGCTCTGTGTCACTCTTCTATAACAGCTGCCCAAACTGCAGATCTTCACAAAGATCATGTTTGGAAGAGGTTCATATTACCCTGTCATGTCATTTCAGATCAAGGGTCTCAATTCACCACCAAATTTACCAAAGAATTATGTTACAAATTATCTATCAAACAAGCCATGTCCACTGCATATCATCCTCAAACAGATGGACAAATGGAATGAATGAATCAAGAATTAGAACAATATCTGCATATGTTTTGTACCACAAGACAAGACGACTGGGCAAGCCTTCTCACAACTGCAGAATTTGCACATAATTCCCATATTCATTCCATGCTGAAATATTCCCCTTTCTTCCTCTTTATGGGATATCATCCCCGAGCTCAGCCCATCATCCCCACTACATCTACCCTTCCATCAATCTCTGAAAGACTAGTTCTTTTACAAGAAATCTGAAAAGAACTAGCAGCAACACAATCTATCACCCATCAGACATGGAATAACACCAATCACCATCCCTCATATCAAATTGGTGACCAAGTTTGGTTAGACACAACCCACCTCTTCTCCACCTTCCCCTCTATGAAACTTGCCCCAAAATGATATGGCCCTTTCTCCATCACTGATGTCATCAATCCAGTAGCATATCGTTTATCCTTACCTGCTCATTGGAAGATACACCCAGTCTTCCATGCCTCTGCTAAGAGCGGCCTATTGGACGGTCTTAGGGAAGGTCTAGAATGTTACTCCTGGTAACCAAAGTTTGGATATTGGTGTTATGAATGTAATAGAGATTCCGGATGACGATGAAGAGTGGGATTAACGAGATGGTTATGAGGATGATTCCACCAATAACGATACGGGAATCCAGATTGACTTTTAGTGTAAGATGGCTTTAGTTAATACCAAGAGATCTTAGACTGAGTTCTTAGAGAGGAATGAGTTGATAGCAAGTTTAGGTCAAGCACAGAAAAGGAGAATCCCTAGATTGCAAAGTTGACAAGACTGGGGTTTAAGACCGCCAGTTTGTCAACTATTTATATAAAACTAATGTTCTAACTATAGTACTGTTGTGCAGTAAAGCACAGTAAGTAAACGATAATGCGCAGTAAAGCGCAGTAAGTATGTGTCCTTGTGATATAAGTGGCTCAGCCACAAGTGCGAAATGAACATGAAACAAATAAAAGTAAATAAGAGCGAGAAAAGGGAGTCCTTGCTAATTGTATAGTAATAGTCCTTAGCAAGTAAATGTTATCATAAATAAAAGAAAGATAGAGAGAAAAAGATAAGTCTAATATAGTACCTGGAGCTATGCTCACACTTAAGTATGTAATTACTTAAGTACTATAAAAGAGAAAAGAAAAGATAAGTCCTTACTAAGTAAAGTGGAGCTAAGCTCACACTTGTAGTAATAATACTACACTTTACTAGTAAGTAAGAAAAGAAAGAAAAAAAGAAAAAGAAAAAGAAACCGTTATGAGGTGCCAAAGCAAGTGCCTCGTAACAGCCTCTCTTCTTCATCTGTATACTGAAATGGTGGTGTACAGACCACATGATACTCCACCCCCTCCTGATATCATAGAAGGAGAAGAACAAACTGAAGTCGAAAACATCCTCTAATCACGGTATCACTGAGGATGCCTTCAATACCTAGTGCATTGGAAAGGATACCCTTCAACAGAAGATGAATGGCTGTCATGAAAAGATCTGAAACATGCCTCAGAACTAGTTGCATCATTCCATTCATATCATCCTTCAGTGCCCTGTCCATTCACCATTCGCCTCCCACCTTCTCTTGTTCCCCTTAAAAGGACTTGAGAGGAGACCATAAATCAACATCCTTTTCATGACTTTTGTGATTGACATCCTTCTCATTGTCTATATTCTCATCATTGTTTCCCTGTTTGCTTGGTATACTATACAATTGTCTCATCTTATTGAAACTGCCACTTCTACTTAAATCATGTCATTCTCACTTTCTCAAACTTCCTCTCATCCCATTTCTCCAGTTGTCCCCACCTCCCCCTTTCATCACTCCCCTACTCCTGATCCCTTTGCTGATTTACCCCTGCATATTCGACAAATGTTTCGTAACCAATCTCCTATCCTTCCTGAATTGGCTCAAGATTCTCCTATTTTTCACCATCGTCATTTACACTCCCCCTCTACAGACTCATCATAGTGAAATGTTTCTGTCCCCTCTCATCATCACCCCTCCTCCAGCCTTACCTGCACATGACCAACACATTGGTCAAATCACCAACCTTGCTCAACAATACCATGCCACCTTCTATGCTCTAAATGTGCTTAACCTTTATGACTTTGACACCATACAGATTATCACCACTCATCTTGCATTAGGACATCCACTAACTCCATGCTTTTGCGATGAGTGCTTTGACTGACATCCCTCTCCCCCCCCTATCCTAGTCACCCCTGTCAATGCTCAGATCTTCCATGACCTTCCCCCCAACTATTTTTATCATACCCTCACCCTCTTTTGCACCTCTCCTGATCCTACCATAGCTGTACAAGACATCAACCTTGGCAACAATCCAATCCAGTATGCTGGGAGATACGAGTATCCCATGGCAGAACCCACACCCACCAATCACCTAGACCCTATACACCATGCCTATGTCACTGACAAGTTTGCTCATGTCATGGTGACCTTCCCTGCTAATATTTGTCTTGACTGAGCAACCTGACTTCTAAATGATGCCAGGGTGATGGCAGACATTGATCATTTTCAGGGATGGTATCACTGTGTCAGTGCTCTCAAGGCATTTCAAACTCACCTCACACATCTTCTGTCACAATGACATTGGGGTCTATGTGAAATATCTAATTGACTACTTAATGTGGATGCAGAAAATAGGCTTTGTCCACATATGGCTCACAGATACATAGCAAGACTTCTGAGTCCACCTCCTTTACCCATACCCACACCCCTACCACTGATGGGAGATGTCACCAATCGTTTATGGGGAGGAGCTGCTAAACAATGATGAAAGAAGAAGGGGCCCCTTATTTGCTGGAATTGTCATCAGGCAGGACATTGACGAACTGATTGCATGGTGTCTCATTGCTCTCAAGCATTGACATCAGTTCATCCCTCTTCCTACCCATGTAACGAGCATTACCTTTGCTGTTTGGAATGCCACAAATAGAACAATGAACACCTTATCATGTGCATTTGAGGTCAGGAGCAACAGTGTATTGATCTAGCAGAAGAAGGGTATGGGGACAATGGGTATGATGGGAATGATGCAGATGCATATGAGTAACGAGAAGGTCTTTTTGAGGCGAAAAGAGCATAGGAGGGGGCTGATGTTAGAATCTGAGTTCACAGGTTGTTGATCGCATCTCTTTTTCTTTCACATTCTATTATGTTTGACTCCACTCATGCATGGTAGTGGAGCTCCAAAGGGGCTGTAACCCCCCTTGATTATGCAGCTTTATCTGTTTCATTAGTCATCTGCAGCAGTTCTTATTACTATAAAGACTCACTCCTGTATGATAGCAAGAGGCATTGAAACCTCTTTACAATTACTTGTCTTTCACTGTTTGATACTTTGGAATCATAGTCTGTTCTCGCATGTTTGCTTTGGAGTCCCTTGGCAATAACCTTGTATAGGTGTTTGGCTGCTTACGCATGCTAAACCCTAACACCAGCTGATTGATGAAGTCACCGCACATAATGCTGACAGATTTATCGGTCTCTGTGATGGGTATAATCCCTAGAATGGTCCGTGACATGGGGAATGTGGGAGGTTCAAGTTGGTCATTCACCCATGAGCGTCCCTCCATGTTTTTGAATGCTGACAGTATGATGTCAAGAACAGCATATTCCACTTCAGGTGCATGTGATCAGAATCTTCTAATGGAAGGATGAGCAGATTCATATTGATATTGAGCTAGACATGTGCATACTGCTGTGGCACCATCACTCCCACATGCTGATGTTGCCATCCCTGGGATAGAGGGATGGACAAAGGGCAATGGAGACACTCCAGGGATGTATGCAGTGGCCAGAAGAGTGCTATGAGACTGTAGAGCCAGTGTCCAACAGGTCATGTGCTAGGAGCCTTGAACACATGAAAAATGTTGATTTTCATACATGAAGTGCAGGATTGGGTGATGCAAGGGATGGTGTAATGATGTCACGCATACAATTGATCTTGTAGGCAAGTCAAGATGTTGTTGATGGATGATATGAGGCTGCATGGTGTCGACAAAGCACAAGAAATGAGCAGTGCATGGGTCATTGGCATGACAGGGACACAAGGTGGGGTGACATGAGAGGGTATGGCAATGTCGAGGGCTACGAGCACAATGTAGAAGTAAGGGTAGTCTCATTCACAGACCTACTGTAATGTAGGAGTGCACACACAAGTATTTGGATACATTATCTGGTTTCTTCCCATGACCTCTCTGTGTCCATTGTCATGATGTTGATCGACCTTGCTCGTCAATAACACTTCGCTGTGAGACAGGGACAATGCTGAGGCTGATCTTGTTGGTGGCAATGTGATGCTCACATCCATGTTCCTGATGGTCTGCCCCTGGTGGACTTGTTAGATGGGTTTCTTCAACATCCCATGGGGATTGGGCTCATCATTGTCCAGAATGATGTCGACAATCTCTTATCATGCTCCATTGGTCACCCTGAAACCAATGTTGACATCAAGTGCCACTATAACCTTTATTCTGATGGCAATTCCTCCCATGCCCTCCTGTTTCCTCTGTATCTTATGGCTGATGCATATCTCTTCCATATTCTGTAAAGGGTGACTTTGAATTGTATCATCTGCAGGATAGATGTATCTCTGCACTCCTCCAGTAGATAAGTTTGTTGGTGCCTGTTCATTCTACTGCATTCAGACTGAATTATGCAATGTGACAAGATGGGGTTCATCTCAATGCTTTTGGTGAAGCTGGTTTCCCCATACTCTGTATTTGTTAATACCAATTTCCCCAACATGCTGTGGTTTAACTTAGCCATGGCAAGAAATGTCTAACCAATTGCAGTCGTTTGCTCCCAAAGAATAATCATTGTCAAGAATTGCCCATGGATGTGGTGACCCATGTGGTCATCCAATTTGTCTATGACACCCTCATTTGAAAGTAACAGTATGTCCTCACATTCTGTACTCATGAGAGTGAGAAGAACATAGATCAAAGTCAAACATAACACAATCCCAGTCACTACATAGCCCTTGGAGCCAGCACTTAGGTCATTTCATCCATGTATAGACTGGACATAGTACCCCTGCAACAATATGCAAGGATCCTTGCTGACTGTCTTGTGTTGCTATTTAGTGGCAACAGTTTTCTTCTGCCTTCAAAGTTGGATATAATAAGGATGTGAGTTGCTCCACAATCACATGACCACAACCACAATGTTTGGGTGGCTGGGTCTTTCCCTGAGCCATCACCATGACATGTATTTGTCATGCTCATGGCATTGAGTATAGAGGCTCACACTATATGGAGTGTTCTGTCAAGGGAGCTATTGTCTTCTGAAAAGTATTAAGGTCAGTGGATTCATGGGCTAAGTGGACTTGCATTCCTCTCCATGTCCAACTCTAACTTGGCATGGCATGACCATGCACTTGTCATGGCTTACCTGGATAATAATGCTCCCATTACATGCACCTTCAAGAACCTACCAGAACATGAGTTGCAGAAGTGCCTTATCTCTTTGGCATCCCTGCAAAGCATTATTTTGGGTGTCTGTGGCTGCAGAGTAGACAGCATCAGCTTGCAGCCCTGCTGACAGCACAAATCTCAAGATTGATATATTGTGAAGTAACTTAGTATTTATGGTTGCAATTGGACATTTACTGGGGTGTTCAATGGTGGTCATGCATTCTTTTTATCCATCTTCAAAATACTCAGCATCTCTCTATGGCACAGCAGCGATGCTACAGTTGAGCACACAGTGTGTGAGCTTCACAATCACGTGAGGGGATACTTTTGGAATGAATTACAAAGATCCTTTGGCTGCTTTTTGGATCCCCAGTTCATCGGTCAATTGTTGTCAGAAGCCATCACCTCTTTTGACCATGCCATTGTGAATGATGTACTACATCTATTTTCTGGTGACATTGAAGCTCTGCACAATTACTCTGACAAGCACATTAGATGGGTGATCACTGAAGACAGATGGAATTACCAGAAAGCCAAGCGGTGTTATGAGGCACTTGCTTTGGCACCTCATAACGTGTTTCTTTTTTTTCTTTTTTTCTTTTTACTTACTAGTAAAGTGTAGTACTATTACTACAAGTGTGAGCTTAGCTCCACTTTACTTAGTAAGGACTTATCATTTTCTTTTCTCTTTTATAGTACTTAAGTATTTATATACTTAAGTGTGAGCATAGCTCCAAGTACTATATTAGACTTATCTTTTCTCTCTTATCTTTCTTTTATTTATTATAACATTTACTTGCTAGGGACTATTACTATACAATTAGCAAGGACTCCTTCTTCTCGCTCTTATTTACCTTTGTTTACACCTTGTTCAATTTCGCGCTTGTGGCTGAGCCACTTATATCACATGGACGTGTACTTACTGCGCTTTACTGCGCTTTACTGCACTTTACTGCGCTTTACTGCGCTTTACTGCGCTTTACTGCGCACTTTTGTTTACTTACTGCGCTTTACTGCACAAACTGTACTATAGTTAGATCATTAGTTTGTATAAATAGTTGACAAACTGGTGGTCTTAAACCCCAGTCTTGTCAACTTCGCAATCTAGGGATTCTCCTTATACTGTGCTTGAACTAAGCTCACTACTACCTCACTTCTCTCTCAGAACTAAGTCTAAGAACTCTAAATCACTAAAGACATCTTACGCTAAAGTCAAACTGGATCTTTATATCATTATTGGAGGAATCATCTTCATAACCATATCATTAATCCCATTCTTCATCATTATCCGGAATCTCTATTACGTTCATCAAGCCAATCTCCAAACCTAGGTTACCAGGAGTAACATTTTAGACCTTCCCTAAGACCACCCAATAGGCTGCTCTTAGCACTTTGACAAGACTGCATACTCCTCCTAACAACCACCCGTGCTTCTAGGAAGCACGTACCTTCACCACGGATTCTAATCTCCACGGAGATTATCATCAACAACTCCTCCCTGCCAATGCTATCACCCTAGAAGTAACCGACCACTTGTGGCCTGATTACCTCCAATATGACAGCACCAATAAACTCTTTTACGCCAACAACCAACTCGTTTACTTCACTTGTACCAGTCAAGAACCCCAAACAGCTTACCATAACGGATATCCAATCACCACTGATATACTGCTTCTTTCGGCAAATATCCACCGAGAAATCTCGTTAGATACCGACATTTGTCAACAACATAGACAACTACTCAGAAACCACGTTCCCATCTCACTCGAACAATATACCAATAAAGAAGACGAGTTTACATTCTACGACAAAC